>JAHBCN010001743.1:0-108329 GCA_019359885.1 Listronotus oregonensis | reverse complement strand
AAAAAACAAAAAAAATTTCTCATGATTTTTTGGAAATTTCTGAAAATTTCGGATTTTTTCAATTTTTTAATTACATTTTATTAGAGTAAAGTATTCCTACATTAATAATGTAATAGGTAATCGGATGTAATGATTTTAAATTTAAAGCGTGAATTTTATCGCTTGTTTCTTAGCGCAAGATGGCTTAATGGCTTACGGAATTTTTTGCGGACAAACTATAACTCTAAAAAAAACGCAAAATTTCTTTTTCATAGAGAACAACTTCCCCTACAAGAAGGTATTTTTTTTTATCTGCATCGCAGACCGAAATATTTGAGAATTTTGAAAAAAAAAATTTCGGAATATTTTTGGACTTTAGGAAATCGATTGACCTATGAACTTTTTTAATATCAATCAATATCAAACTCTAAACTACTTATTAAAAAAAAAATCAGCTAGATCGCTAATTACTTGTGCTCATAGTGTAAAATTTACTCCACCAACTGGGCAATGATATTCTTAACATTTTTGTTATCCCTATTAGCGGAGTGATTTCGTGAGTCTATCGTGTCGTTTTTTTTTGGCGTAGAACCAGGTCAAACCAGTTAGCTTCCTTGAGTATGTAAAGAGCACAAAATCGTATTTTACGACATTTTTTGTTCTGAACTTTTTAAATTAAAAAAAAGGGGTTTTTTTTAAATTAAAAAAATATATATTTTTTTTCGTTTCCACCGCCATAACTTTAAAACTATCAAAATACCAAAAATTTTTTTTGTCAAATTAAAGCTCACACTGTGCGTTTTAACCTTATAAACTGTTTGGGCACAATTTGCACTTTCTTCCCTTTAAAATCAGATAAACTAAAATATATTTTTTGTATTGAAATTTTCACCAATCGATAAATTTTTTTATTTTTGAAAATATTTTCATACATGCAGCGAAGAAAATATAGCCAACTAATACCAAAAGTTTTTAAAAAAAAAATTTTTCCTAGAGCGTATCTTTTTGGCAAAGGTTTTTTTAGACGTAAAAAGTTTTATCGGACTAAACAAAGTACGAAGTTCAATTTTATCCTTATAAATAATGTTTAGGATTTTTATTTTTTTCATAGTACTAAATCTTTTTAAGTAGTAGAAAAAGCTACCTATAAAAAACAATAAAAAAGCTGCCAGGAATAGAAATGACATTAATATGATATCTAAATTACGTGGCTATGAAGATTTATTTTGCGTTTGATGAGAAATATTATAAATTATGTTACAGTCACTACATCTCTGAAAGAAACATAAAATCGCACAAAAATAGGAAAACGGTTTTCGGATCCTATCCTAAAATAGTTCGACAATATCTACCTCTTCTGCGAGTATTGGTAGTGATGTTCAGATAGATCTTGTACTTTTAAGAAATGTCCAAAATTTAAACTTCATAAAGAGCTGCTGCCATAATAAGTGCAAGGCTTTATGTCAACCCAAAATTGAATTTCCAACATGTTTTGTGTGAAAGAAGGCCTAAAATGTTGCAAGGAGGGAAATCTCGTTTCTGCAATAACATTTATTAAAGATTTTGAGGCAGAAATGGTTTAAATTTATGAAAAATGCTAATAAAAAGCGTCTAAATAACTACTTACATAGTCAAAATCACCCACGGAATTGGACCATTTTTAAATTTGCAATGTAAAATATACTTTAAGTATTATTATTTAAGGAAAAAAAGCGGATGATCTGGTTTTCACCAAGAAAAGCGCAATAAAAATTCTAAGAATTGGTCATTATTTCACATTTTATTTCAACTATTTACGATTTACATGTAATAAATACATGCACCGCTTCAAGACGTTTACACTGTTGCAAAAAGGAAATATTAAATTTATAATAAAAACTTTGCCTTACAATTAGGATAATTTTCATTAAATCAAAAAATATTTGAAATTTGAGTCATTACAAATATAATTAGGGAAAAAAAAAAAGCCTAACTAACCAGCACTAATTATGACCGCCCAAAGGACGGGCATTTATAATTAAAAAAAATACAATTTAATGAGGAAAACCTAACCAAAACTAACCAAAACTAGGTAATAGATTGAAAGTTGTTGTTTGTTGGTTCTGGTTATTTTTTTTATATAAAAAACAACCTTCAATAATAACAAATATTACAAAAAGTGTGGTAACATTGCTTATTCAAGCAGTATTTAGACATGTCAAAGAACGGCATCGTACAATCTCTTTATATGGAAAAAAGAGGAATTATATATTCCTGTTTAAAAAGGACTTTTAAACCGAAGCCCTAGTTTATATTTTTTACTATATTTCTCAAATTTAATTAAAAAACATAAGTATCTCAATGTTGCTAAAAATGTTTCAAAAATAATAAAGTTTTAATTTAATCAAAAAATAACGAATGTATGGGTTTAAAAAATCACCCACCTGTTTTGGATACTTAAAATTTTTCCTTTTCCCAAAAATATGAGTTTCCGTTAAAAAAAATATCACTAACTCAATACTATAACAGGTATCTAAAAAATTTTTGTTTTAAAAACTTTTTTTGAATATAGCTATAATAATATTGTGTCTACTTTAATCTAAAAAAAAAATAATCGATAGATAAATTTTATTATTAGAGATATAGCAGTGGAGATTTTAAAAAAACGTGTTTTATTAAAAACCGATTTTTTTCGGGTTTTTTCGAACCACTAAAAAATGTCGTAAAAAGTGATTTCGTGTACACGATTACCTTATTAAAGAATCCCACTTTTTCTCGATAACAAAGCGACTTTCCTTTCAAATTTTACTCCACTATATGCTGGGGTACTACACTGCCTACTTGGCGCGTTATTGTTACCTGTAGGTACTTACACTATACTTATTATAAGGATTTGCGAATCAATGTAGATATGTATAATTTTGCGATTTTGGTAAAAAGGTCAGTTGTTGTGCATACCAATTTTAATAATTTATATAAAATAGTAAATGTTTGATCTAAAGTAAAATTAAATAAAAATTGAAGTTTCCTATTTTGCATTTTGAGATATTAAGCATTAAAAAATACATTTCTAAAATTTTAAAAAATCTTTATTTCTAACTCTTACGAATTAGATAAAAGTAAACTTTAACGCCTTTTACATGCTGATAATTTGTAATTGTCAGTCAGGGCCACAAAAATTTTTGGGGAAAAAAAATCTATTTTGGCAGCCATTTTGAAATAAAATGACAAGTGTGACACGTGGTTAAAAATAGGGTTGTAACGGAACTCCGCCTCCGTTACTACGGAACATCCGCAAAGAATCGACCTAGAATATTTTTGACTTTAATAAATCATGAATTTCTATTTTTTTCACTTCAAATTTCACCTCCGCCTCCATTAACCTCCGTATCCTCGGAGGCAAACCTCTTCTCCTTCGCATTCGCCTCCGCCTTCGCTAAGAAGGCCTCCGTTACAACCTTCGGTTAAAAGAGAATTTTAAGGCGGATCACTTAAGCTAAAAATATATACGGGGTGCTATTTAAAATTTTAATTGTTTTAATTTTAAATCTGGGGCTACTTCCGGTTAAACCGGAAGTGTAAAATTAGTGTTATTTAGTCATTAAAAGCGTGTCTTAATAACAGGTGTATCATCTTAATTTCAAAAATTAATTCCAATAAATGAAAAAGTTATGGGTTGTTACATATCCGCTGTGTCACCCGGTATACCTCATCAACTTATCCAAATTCAAATCAAATGTGCCCCTTTACTAATATCTTAGTTCTAAATCAAAACTCTTTGCAATATAAATGCAGTAGTCCTTATGCATCCTTATCATATTACACCTTTTACAAAAGCTTAAAATAATGCTTAAACTTGGATTAAGTGCTTTTTTAAAGGATTTTCCAATGTTGGTTGGTAAAAATAATTTATATTTTATTTAGCGCCTTTTAGTTGTAACAAGTTATCTGTCTAAAAACCCCTAGATAATTTTGTTGATTTTTTTTTTAATTTTAAAATGTGTTTTTTAGTCAAACTAATGAGTAAATAATCGTGGAAATAAGTTGACTCTGTAAAATTAAAGGTGCTGTAGCATAAAATCATTCAGTTTGGCTGTGAACCTGGGTTCAAGAGGGAGAAATTTTAGGAAAATGAATGCATTTTTAAGGTTACGTCCGAGTATGGTGTTATAATTTAAAAACTAAAAGTTTTCGACAAAATTTGACTTCCGATTCGTAATCAGCGCCCCAAAAACCTCAGCATACCAAATTTCAATAAAATCGGCCATGGGCCTGACAAGTAAAAAATTACCCTAATTTCTAATTTATTTATTTAAGTTAATCTTGATAACGGTGGCAGACTTGCCACTGAAACGTAGATACGTGTTTTGATTTTTTTTGGCTTTTTTTTTAAATATTTCTGTTTCATGCGATCTGCCAGTTCATAGAGGTCAATAGGACTGAGCACACTTAGTTCTCTATACCCCGGGACCAGGACCGAGGTGGTCCCATTCTCTAGAAAATTTTCAGGCGAGTAACCCAACAAGAACCTATTTAAACAATTATCTTTTTTTAATTTGTCTAAAAAAAATATAAAATTAAATATATTCTGTACAGTGACGGCCATTAAATCTTGGGCAAAAAAATTTGTCAAATTTTGACTTTTCTACCAATTTTTGTAAATACCTCTTTTTTACCTTGTTTTACTTTTAATTACTATAAATAAAGCAAAAGGTAAAAGAAAATATTTATATTTTATAAAAACTAACAAATTAATAAATTAATTAACAATTTCATAAATTCAAAGAAACTTAAATATCCTTTTTTTAACTAATAAGCCCTAAACATTTTTCATAAAATTTAAATCCGGACAAGCTGCGGGGCCACGGTAAAACCCTAATATCGTTTATGAAATTTTGATATGTCTTATATTGACAAATATAATTTTATAAGATGTGATTATGACAGCTGCAATGCTTGATGCTGTTAAATAATTAAAAATTATTGTGTCCTTTTTCTTTCTGGGAGCCGTCTTACACTACCGGAGGCAGCGCAGCCTCTTGGGCTTTTTAGGCCTAATCTCCAATTGTTTTTTTACACCAATCCTCCCCTAAGTCTTGTTCCTTCTGCAAGTTTGTATAACCCCGAGACTGGTTGGTTGATATATTCCTGTGGGCTCATTTTCGGTTGCCCAAATAATGCCGGTCTTTTGTGATTTAGCGCTTCACAACTTGTGTCTCCATTTTACGAGCCTATCTTGTGTAGGTGTCCTCTCAGATTATCGTGCCCTGTTAGCAACCCTACTGTTATGCGAAGTCTTTTCGTACTTTGTCTTAGTAGTTCTTCCTTCGTTCTTTTGGATGAGCCCCTTATAAAGATTTTTCCATGCCTTACTCTACTGAAGTTTCCCAGTTTTCCTCGTGTTTATTTCGGAACCATTCCCTGGTTTGCCCTCGTGCTGTGGTTTTGGTCACTCCAAGGGCAGGTTCTGATCAAAGGATGGTGTGGATGATCCAAGTCTCGCTAGCTCATCCGCTTTTTCGTTGCCTTCTATTCCCGAATGTCCTGGTACCCATAGGCGAGTTACACTGTTGTGTTCTCCCAGGATCTCCAGTTCTTTTTGGTATTCCCATGTCACCTTGGACGTCACCTTGGGGTTTACTAGTGCCCCGAGTGACGCCTGGCTGTCTGTTATTATACAGATCCGCTTGTTTTTATAAGACCCCCTATTATTTTCTTTTGCACAGTGCAGGAAAGCATATATTTCTGTTTGAAATACAGTACTGTGTGTTCCTATTGAAATGGAGAATTGTGAATTCCTCATTTTACTGTACACGCCCTATCCAGTTCCCTGCCCGGTTTTGCAACCATCCGTATACCAGATGATGTTTCCAACCGTGCCACTCACTTCAATCTGGAATTTTTATCTTTATTTCTTGTGTTAGTTACCGACTTGTTTTTTTTTTCGTTTTAATACTTAATCCTAAAAGCTTAACGGGAAAATCAGAACTAATCAAAACAGATTTTTATTAGATGAATTAACATTATTAAATCAACTCTTATAGAGGGTGGTCCTAAAGTAAGGAATACATTCATTATCTCGTAAACCACATTTTTTTTAATCGCTCGGACCGGTCGATTTTGTTTCTCGATCGCGCGTATTTTGAGATAAAATGTAGATATACAGGGTGCTCCAAATAAGAGTAAGATATTATTGCATATTCGGATTCTTCAAAAAATTCTAAACATTTTTCGTGTAGCATGTGATATACCTAAGCCCAAGCGTTTTGGAGTTATTCTCTTTAAAAATTTGAAAATGAGATATTTCTGCACAAATCAAGACTTGCATTGATTTATGCAGGCTAACTTCAAATTTTCACCCAACACTCAACACCGAGAAAAACTTGTAGTCAGCATAAATGAAGCGCAAAAAAAGTTAAGTAGGCTTTGCACTTATGACGCGACAATTAAAAGAATTAATGTCAATAGTTAATATTTTTGTCAGTTTTATGTGTATTTTCGTAATGTTTTACTAGTCTTTAAAAGACTTTTCGTTTTTTCATAACTAAATTACATTAGAATGCGGCTCACTGAGAAACAGCACATAAGGGTTGTGATGATGATGGGCTACGGTGATAGAGTTAGAACACAACAAGAAGTTTGTGAGTTATTTAATCAAAAATACCCCAATCGTCCAACAATATCACAATATAGTAGAGTAACCGAAATTGAGCACAAGTTTAAGCAATTTGACCATGTATAAAGCCGGGTTTTTCAAAAATTAGCAGACGATATAAATAGCTTTTTTCGTACCAACAAACAGTATATGCAGATAAATGTAACGTACAATTTGTTGACATGCGTCTGACATCCACATTTAACAAACGTATGCGTTAGTGTTGTTCAAATTTTCCGACAATTCGTTTTTTCATTACTACAAATTAAAACTGCGTGCAGCGAATTTCCTTTGATATACTACAAGCGAGCGAACCTTCGCAACCAAATGCATGCGTCTTAATAAAATTATTTACGTCCACAATAACCAACCCATACGTTCGCTGCTTGCGGCCGTAGCATTTACCCGGTAAGAGATGTCCCTAGATGTGGTCGTCCTCAAGTTGATGAAAATGAACAATTAGAAGTTTTACTGGCGGTTCAAGATAATAAGCATGTGGTCTCTAGGCAGATAGTAGGTGACGTGGATATTGGAAAAACAACTGTTCTTACAATACTGTATACAAATAAATACCATACTTTTAAAGCCGCGTATTCACTTAGCGAATGTATAAAGCCACACGGTAGCGAACACATACACCGTAAATGTGCAAACATTTTGTTCAACATGCGCTCTGATGTCCACATTTAAAAAACGTATACGTGTAGTGTTGATCGCCTTCGTTCCGACAATTAATTTTCATTCGTATTTCATTCATATACGTACACATCTTAAAACGGCGTGCAGCAAATTTCCTTTGATGTACCGACAAGCGAGCGAACCTTTCCGCAACCGAATGCATGCGTTTGTCGATAAAATTATTCACGTCCACACAAACCGAACGTACACGTTCATTTCCATGCGGTCGTATACGTTCGCTATTGATTGTTGATTGATTGTTCCGTTTTTTGGCTTTGATTTCTTCCAGGAAATCATTTGCCAGCTCTCCCCTTTCCAGACACGCGTTGCAGGCAAAGTGAGCTTTCCCAGGCTTCGTCGGTGGAATTTCTGGATTGTCGGGCTCGAAGCCCCCGGAAATTCCGAATTTATCACAAAACTTAAACTTTTCTAAAATATTTTATTATCTGTGCAAGGCACAAAAAATGGAAGTCCGACCAGGAAACTGCTACTGGTATCACGCATAACCGCTTTCTGTCAGTACTGCTCCTTCCTGCTGAGCGCGCAACCCTCATCCGCCATTAGGAAAATTCCTCGTGCGTGGGGCTCTCAGAAAGAAACATGTATAGGAATCTTCGTTCACAGCGCTTAGCCCCAGAAGAAGGACTCCATGGTTTGGCTTGAGTTTCTCCTTGATCCCCGATGGCAAAAGCTGTTGATACAGCGCCTTCAGCCGCATTACCGGAAAAAACTATGTAGTTTTCTTATCGCGAGCACTTCACTGATCGGAGGTCAAACAGGAACTGATACGTTCGCTAAGTGAATACCCGGCTTAAATCGCAAGTTCTTTAAGAACTTTTGGAGGGAGACTTTAAGAGGCGCCTTGAATTATGTAAGCGGTTACAGGATATGTGTTTCGAGAATTCAAATTTGGTTAAAAATATGATTTTTTTCGATGAGACCACTTTTTGCTTAAATGGTGAGGTAAATAATCAAAATTATCAATATTAGTCCGATGTAAATCCATACTGAATGAGAGAAGGACACACACAATTTAATCAAAACATCAATGTGTGGGCTGGCGTTGTTGATGGCACTATTAGGGCCTTTCTTTTTTGACAGGCAAAAGATATTTGAGTTTTTTAGAAGAAGAACTTGTTCCAGCTCTGGTCACCCTTTTGCCTGAGTTATAACGTCCCGATTTGCCACATCAAAATATCTGGTTGCCACAAGATGGTGCCCCCCCACATATCGCTGTGAGAGTTCGTACTTATTTGGACGATATTTTTCCAAATATGTGGATTGGAAGAGGTTTTATTAAGTGCCATTTATTAACACCACTGGACTATTTCTATAGGGATACCTTAAGAAAAAAATATTCAAAACCCATCCTGCAAATTTAGATGATTTAAAACATCGCATCCGGCAAGAAACTCGGCAAATTACACCCCAAACGGTTCGAAATGTTCAGCAAGAATTTGTAGATCGGTTGGGTTATTGTCAGTTGACCGAGGGACGACACTTCGAACATTAACTTAAGAAAAAATATTTTTTAGTTCACCAAACTTTTTTTCGATAAATATAGTTATTTTCTAACAAGTGCGGAAAGTAATACTTTTCCGCACGTGGCTGCCGATACACGGGTAAGCAGCCAAGAGCGGAAAAGTTACTTTCCGCAAGTGTTACAAACAAAATTTTTTCTACAAGCGAGAGGAAAAACCAACATAATTATAAAGATTTATAATTAAAATATTATTTATTAACGAAGGAATTTATACACTAATTATTATTATTAACATTTATAGTAAAAGTGCAATTTTATTGCTGACGCAAGTTGCTTTTCTGTAGAAAACGTTGACGGCGGCGGCGTTGGGTTCTTAATGAGCTAATCTTTTGCAACTATGGAAGTAGTTTCTTGAACCAAGAGGTTTAGTACATTGGAAGATGGCATTGACGGTTGTTTCTGGATAGTGGAAGGTGTTTCGGTAAAATTGAGTATTTTGTTTGAAATATCCTTTCTAAAATGTGTTCAATTCTCAAGGTATCCTTCAGCGACTCTAAGACGTTTAATGTTGGATATTTGTTCTCCGGAGTTTGCAAGAAATTTTGCAGAAGACCGGGAAAAGCTATGCCCAGTATACAATTCCGGGTTAGGAAGTTTGAGACATGCCGCTATTTCCGATGGCATTTTTCCGAAGATATTATTGCCGATACATTGTACTGTACACACCCCGTGTTTATAGTTCACAAAAAATCGCCTATATGGTGTTGTGGGCTTCCTTAAACTGGCATACTTTCTATATAGAGTCAAAAATTTTTCATTTTCGACATCTCCAGAAATGACAAAGCTTCTAGAGCTGTGATTTTTTGAGTCTGGGATGTGTATCAATACTAAATTTTCTTGTTCTCCAATATGGTCCAGACATATTTTTGATAACTTCTCTCTACGAAAAGCGCCCGCTAAGCCAAAAATCGTAGCTACTTTTATATGTTAATAAGTATCATCTGGCGTTTCATCCATGAATTTCGATATATTTTCTTTAAAGATGACTTAAGCCTTTTTGGGTCTAGATCCAACGCTTTGTTTTTTAAGGTAGGCCGTCACTTTGAAAAACTTGCTTAAATCTATGTTCTTTCGTAATGATACATTTTAGCATATAGTATCTAGACCATAATGTATTGGGTTTACATAATTGTGATAAATAAGAGAAATAGGCCAGAAAAATCTCTTCTTTAAAAGACTTCACACCCTTACTTTGACACCAGCTCTCAAACATAACAAATTATTTTTCATACCTGTGACGAGATTTCATGGGCAGGAGATCTATACTTGCTATTTCTGCTGCTTCGATAATCGATGCTGGTAAATTGTCGTCAGAATCCATTGAAAATGTTTCTTCAATTTGGTTGAAAAAAGCGTGACAGAGAATTAATTTTTGATAGATGCATAAACAATTAGTTGGTTGCTATGGATTTTTTGATAATTTATATGGAGTTCCAAAAACTAAAAGATTTTACTTTTCCGCACTAGTGCGGAAAAGAGCTATTTTCCGCACGCATATTAGTGCGGAAAAGCATACTTTTCCGCACGCCTGTAGAAAAAAACATTTTAAAAATATTTTGATCCTTTGTTTGCTCCATGCCTTTTTTCACTTTTTAAATTTTGAAAGGGAATAACTCCAAAACGCTTGGACTTAGGTATAGCACATGCTTTATGAAAAATGTTTAAAATTTTCCGAAGAATCCGAATATGCAATAGTATACAGGGGGTTCCATAAAAGAATTCTGTTACTCTTATTTGGAACACCCTGTATATCTACATGTTATCTCAGAGTATGCGCGATTGAAAAACAAAATCGACTGGTCCAAGCGGCTTAAAAAAATGAGGTTTACGAGATAATTAATTTATTCCTTACTGTACGGCCATCCAGTATAATTTAATCATGTCTAATTTCTTGTGTGTTCTTACCTTTTTGACATAACAAAAATTGTTTATTTTTGGTGTAATGGCATTCATCATCCTTTCCCAAGCTCTTCGAGCAAATGTGTTTATGAGAAGGCACAAGTTTCCATCATTAGTAAACATGTTCGTGTCCCAGTCTCCACCACTAAATTTATCAATTGCTAGGGAATACTAAAAAAAAATTTATCGGATGCGATTTTTAAGAGTTATTATATTATCGACATTTTTAATGTTTATAATAAATAATAATAAACAAGTGTGATAGCCCCGTAACCAGTTAAAAGGTGTTAGAAGTTGTAGAGGGTGGGGGGTGGAGGGTTAAAAGTGCTAATAACGTAACGTTCCAAACTAAATTGCGTGCGGAAAAGTATCACTTTCCGCACTTGTTAGGTAAATAACTATTTTCTACTAGCGTGTGGAAAGCAGTTCTTTTCCGCACGCAATTTAGTTTGGAAGGTGTCACTTTTCGCACTAGTGCGCAAAATTATCACTTTTCCGCACTGGTGCGGAAAAGTCAACCCTTGCAAATTTCCCACTTAAACAAGTACTTAAAATGTTTTTAATTCTGAAGTTTGACTTAGTATAATTCTATTATTGGCATAGTATTCTTTTATTTGTACAAATTAGGTGTAAAATCAACGAAATATTCACTAAAAATTAATATTGCTTTAAAAACATTGTTTCAAACATCCTGGTATATATTAAACTTACTTGTCAGATTTTTAGTTTTGACCGGTGCCGGTGTCCATATTATAAAAGATCAAAGTCATTAAAAGTCATCGATAATTAAAAGTGTCTTTAGTACATTCTGATCAGTGTCGTCGATTTTGAATAAAAAACGTTTCCCATGGAGTCTTTTGACGAGGAATTACCTGAATCCATTCTCAAAGCAGCCGAAATAGAAAATTTAGATTTGTTGCCGTCCAAGTGGAGGCACAGGTACGAGAAAGAATATACAGCATTTACAAGCTGGTGTGGCGAGAAAAAAATCAAAAGTATGAAAGAAGAAGTTTTTATGGCATATTTCGCGAAACTTGCTAAAACATGTAAACCCAATACCTTATGGTCAAGGTATTCCATGTTAAAAAGTGTCATTAAGATCGACAAGAACATGGATTTAAGCAAATCTTTCAAAGTTACATCATTTTTGAAGAAGCAAAATGTGGGATTTAGACCCAAGAAGGCCAAACTTTTCTCGAAAGATGAAATTGCAAAATTTATTAATGATGCTCCAAATGATGTCTATCTAGCGATGAAGGTAGCTACAATTTTCGGACTAGCTGGTGCGTGTCGTCGAGAAGAATTGATGAAAATTAGCATTGATGATATTGACGATAAGGGGAATCTTTTAATTGTAAATATTCCAGACTCCAAAAACCATTCTAGCCGAAGTTTTGTCATTTCCGAGGAAATTGAAAATGGAAAATATCTAGCTTTGTATAGATAGTATTCCAGTTTACGAAAGCCCGAAACACCACACAGAAAATTTTTTGTTAATTACAAAAATTGGCTTGTACTGTCCAGTGCATAGGAATAAATACTTTTGGCAAGATGCCCTCTGAAATAGCTGCCTATTTACGTCTTCCAAACCCAGAACTTTACACGGGACATAGCTTTCGCCGTTCCTCAGCTACAATGTTAGCTAATTCTGGTGAAGGCATAACGAATATTAAAAGACTTGGAGGTTGGAAGTCATCATCTGTTGCAGAAGGCTACCTAGAAAGCTCTACAAGTTTCAAGAAGGACTTATCAAACAAAATATTATCCCAAAATTCATCTACCTTTGAACACAACAAAACGCACTCAGGCCCATTGTACCGTCTTCTAGCAAGCAACAATGTGTCTCTGTTACCTGTAACGACGACGGTTCAATTGCACCTCAACGGCAATCTCCAACTCCGCAACTTACCCACAACAACTTGCCTCTGCGATTCATTTGCAAAATGCTACCAACTGTTCTTTTACGATTAATGTTGTTAATAATAATAAGTAGTAATGGTAAAAATAAATATTATCTAATGGTTGTTTAGTTTGACTTTTCCCACACACTCGTAGAAAAAATGTTGTACCTAACACGTACGGAAAGTGTCTTTTCCACCCTTGACGGCTTACTCGAACTCCGCTTCGCGTCGTTCGTGTTACTGCACTTGATAGGTAAATAACTATTTTAGCCATTTCTGTCATTGCAAAAAATCGGTTTTTTGATTCTGAAATAAATGAGAGGTTCTAAAGCATGATCGGATAATTTGTTGCTAAGATAATTGAGTTTTACTGACTTTAGAGCCCTAATCAATTAGGGTATATCTTTTTTGTTTATAAATATTTTAGGTCTTACAAACTGCCTGTTGCTTTTTCAAAACTTATATTTTACTAATTTGGATCAATGAAATAAAAAAACTAAAAATATGTATATAATAATATATAAAAGGTACTTTTTATTAATAAGCAATTGGAGCCAGAGCGCTCCCTGCATAAGTTAATAATTTTTAAGCAAGAAGTACGGAAAGCTGATTTTAAAACAATTATTTTTGAAAAAAAGAATTCTCTACGAACCGAGTTACTATTTTTTTAAAAGTAATTTTTGAATTGTTTATTATAACTAAGAATTTATTAATTTGGACGGCATTTAATAGAATAATACTTAAACTTAATATACCGCATAATAAAAAGTTGTAATATTTGTTTTTTATTGCTAAAAGATGTGTTTAAAGTGAATGATACTTTCGTCGGCGCGAGGGAGGTAGTGGTGGGGATGGAAGCTCTCGGTCTGACATGCCTTGTCAAAAAATGAAATCGATAGTTTAAATCAGCGGAGCGCAAACAAAATAGCCATATCTCTGCGAATTTTTATCGGATCAAGCTCTTTTTTAAGTTATGAATATGTGCATTGAGTTTTTCAACTTTATCATTTTCTTTTTAAAATTTAAATCCATGCATTTTAGCTCATTTTTAATGGTAATATTAAAGGCACTTTAGAAATCGAAAAGTAAGATAGGTGTTGATGAATCCTACAATGAAAATGGTATTGGCGAGAGAACAATTAATATACTGAAACTGAAACTGAAGTTTCAGATTTATTAATTGATATGTCGTCTAATAAGGTTTCAAATTAAAATATAAGTAAAATTAGGTTAAATTAATTACACAGGACCACAAAAAAAGTGGTGTGTGCTGGGATTCTTCTTCGCTGAAAATAAATTTAAAGTTCAAATTGGGGTCAAACAGCAAATAATCAAGAAAAGGCATAATTTCAGATATTAACGATTTTCTTTTAAATGTAAAGCGTCAATATCTAAAAACTATAAACGATACACAAAACTTCTTATAACATAAACTATGTATTTTTACAAGACCTTTAATTTAGGTTATATAACGTTTTCTTTCTCTTCTTCTAAATGCAATATTTTTCGGATTATAATCAAATAACCGATTTTTTAGCATTTTTTATATATATTTGCACCTGGAAAAAAATTGAAAATTATTATTTTTTAATTTTGGATGTTTTTTTGCAAAGTTTAAGTAATTTGGGATTTAAATAAATAAAATAAATGATTAATAAAAAAAAACAAAAATCACATTAATTAAAAAAAATCTATTTTGGACTGAAATTTTTTATCAAAATTACATTTGTGTTTATCTCCTTTATTATTTATCCTATCAAAAATATGTCAAAAACTTTTTATAGACAATTTGCAAAGCTTCCTTATTTGTTTTATGAATTTTTTTGTATCTCTTATAGTTTATGTAGGTAGGTAGGTAGGTTTAAAGTGAGTAGACTTTTTACGCCCTCCACTGCGACCGCTCGGTCTATTGTAGCTCACACCTTTTTATATTTCTCCCAATGGGGTCGGACTTCTAATGAATCCAATACCAGATTGGGAGAGAGTTCTCAAATCTCCTCTTACTCGTGTCGACGAGCACAATGTGTTCTGATGTGTTCTGGTGTCCCTGTCTCCTGGAGAGTATGACGAGCAGACGATTAGATCCGTCATGCCCTCCTCTCCCGGTCTAGTGACGTGGACAACCAGGTCCTTGTTACAGAAACCAGATGTTCTTTCTGAGGCCGCATCTCCGACCTTATCCTATGAAAACGGTCCTATCCGCTTTCTGTTTAAAGTCAGGGAACCCTTTTTTCTATAAAGGCGGTCCTGTCCGCCTTCTGTTTGGATTCAGGGAACCCTTCCTAAGCACCTGTTTGTTCGGGATAGATTAGCCCTTCCCCGTGAAACAGGCGCCGGTGACTTCAGGGGCACCTTTCGAATCGGACTCACCCGTTTCGGTCGGCGCACCTTTGTCTGCTTGTGACCTTGAGTAGCACCTCTTGAAACGGATTTATCCGTTTCGATCAGCACACCTTTGTCACTTTTTTCCTATAAAAGCGGTTCTGTCCGCTTTTTGTTTGGAGCTAGGAAAGTAATAGTCCACCACGGCAGAGCCCCGCATTACCGCAATAAGGCTAGATACTCTGAGAGGTCGCCCTGTATCTCAGAGGCGCCGTTTGAGACACCTGTTTAAGGCACAGGACATTATTCACTCATCAGCACGGTATGCTAACACCTTGAGTTAAACCTTGTGTTCATCTTAGCTTCGGATCCCGTTTCATACGCTAGCCAAAAGAGTTGCCGATAACCAGCAACTCTAGCGCATGTTCTAAAAGATCCTACTGGGCCCAACCACGACGGTGGGATTAGTTTAAGTAGTAGGAGTCCAAATATTCCGTTGTAGCAGGTTTTTCCAAGGAAGTTTAAAGGTGTATGGAAGCCCAATACTGTAGAACAAAATTGTCCAGGCGTGCCGGGCAGCGGGAATAGGGGGTTGGCCCCGCGGAGTTTGCGCAATGAATAGTAGGTCAGAGCCGGACTTCCATAATTTTTTGTTACTATCTATAAAGTTGAAATATTACATGTCAAATTCAAGCAATCACTGTTTTTTTTTTTTTTTTTGCACAAAATTGTTGGTTATTAAACGATACTACCATAGAATATTTAAAATAATTGTGTATTATTGGATTTTATGTCATCTGATATAATAATGAAAGAATAGATGGCGCCAGTTTACAGCCTTCTATTTAAATGGTCGATATTTTTGGGAGTTTTGTATTTTTACCAAAAATCTTTGTAAATAAAAACACGATTTTTTAAAATACATTTCAAACATTGTATGATAGTTTCATGTACTTATCACCAATTTTGTGATAAAAGAAGGGCAAGATAGTGTAAATGAGTTTAATCTAATCCTAAGATTCTGGTTGTACCTTAAAAGGTGAAAATTTTATAACTGCTTTTTATGCATATACTTTTCACTAATAACAAACATTCATCAGACAGAATAACAGTGGTTAACATTGTTTAGTATCCTTTGATACCTAGGTATCCATTATAACAGTATCCGTTAAATTTTATGTGTCTACAGTATGTCGAGCTTAAAAAGTTGATAATGTAAGTTTAAGAAACCAAAAATCTAATTTATTTTTAAACAAATACGGAAAAAGCAAAAGGAATAACTTTAACATAAAATTGTACTTTCTTTCATCCAATTAGAGGGGCCTGTATATATTAAAATTTGCCTGGTCTGCCCAGTAATTAATAATTTTGATCCTTTAAAAGAACGTACTAAATTATTAAATGAAATAAAAGTACCTAAATGAAAACCTTATTTCTTTTTAATAATCCACAGAAATACACTAAAAGATAGTTAAGATTGCCTTACTTTTCTCACTGCTATTTCATATGAAATTTTCATTTTCTATTATTCATAATTGATATATTATTATTTATTCGGTTACCTAACGTTACGTCTCATAAGAAGCACCTAATTTAAGTATAAGAAATACTTACCTAAAGTAAAAAATGCCGGGTATGTTACCCTTGGTTTGCAAGAAAAACCATACAACCTCTAGTCATTTTGTTACGATATTATAAGTAACAAACAATAAACACAAAATTATAGTCACAATTTAATAAACACTAATCACTAAAATAAGACGATTTTTATCAATCCAAAAAACTTCTGCAACCACAAAATATAATCACACACTTCTACTCCGGCTCTCATAAAAGTATAATGTGTTGCCTAACTACACACTGATTTATCAGTGTGTAAGTAGGCAACACATTAAATTATTTCGTGGAATTTTGTTATTGCGCAGAATCGGCGGGGCCAACTCTAACAGTTATTTTCTTACTGGGCTGGACATTTTTTGATCAAATTTGGGCTTCCATACACCTTTAAACTTCCTTGGGTTTTTCCGAGTAAATGTACCGTGTCGGTTTTTTGGGGTTTTCTCGATTTTTTTCTGTTGGATCCCCAATTTTGACTTTAGATTCATGTTCAGCGAAACAAAAATAGGCCAGAAAATCTTAGTCCGACACCCAGCACACATCACTTTTTTTTGTAGACCTGTGTTATTCTTTATTTCGTAATTAACACTGTTTCTTTAATCTCTATGTATTTATAACGGTACAAACTACATCTCTATGTATTAATATTAATATCGAATGTGTTAATCTGTAAATATTAAAGACTTTATAAATTTTATTTTATCCTTTTTCGAAATGTCATTTACCAATACGATTTTAAAAAATGAATAGATTACTTAAATTATAAAAATAATTTAATGCTGCTTTAAAAAGTTAAATTGTATTTATATTTAAGAATAAAATATATATATATATATATATATATATATATATATATATATATATATATATATATATATATATATATATATATATATATATATATATATATATATATATATATATATATATATATATATATATAAAAATTAAAAACTAAAATCTTTTTCTTAATATTACCTGAGTTTAAAAAACATCTTTTTTTTACCCCCCTAAGAATAATTTTTTTTTGTAATAAATTTTATTTATTTGTTGAAAGCCACTTAAAATAAGAGTAAAAATTATATATTTTTAACGAAGACCGTCCAAAAGATAGACCATCCCCTTTACCCCCTAAGGGGATGAATTTTGAGTTAAACAAAAAAAGAGTCAGAAAAATTGACCCTTGAACTACGGAGGACTCGTCATTACTTTTGCCTGCATTTTACTTGAGATACATCTTATTTTCAAGAATTTAAATTTGTGCTTTTAGCGAATCTACGCGATTCTTAATAAAAATGTTTTTTAATTACAATACAGGGTGTTCCATTTTTAAGATAAATGATAAGTCAAATATAAAAACGCCTTTTGCATAAAAACCAGAAGGGATAGGTATAGGAAACCCTAATATGGTTTTAAAGGGAATTTAGTTCCGCGTCAAAATAGGCCACTAAATACAGGGTGTTTCATTTAACTTAAGAAAGTTATTTAATAAAATATGTGTCCAAACTTTGAGGCAATTTTTTCAACATTTCTGTATAATATTAAAGAAAAACTTTTATGTGATAGTTAACTTAAACCTTGAGCTAAGCAATAAATTTAATTACGAGCAGCTCGTTTATATGTTATAGGGTGTAAACAATTTTAAATTATGGTCTGTATTTTTAAATTTCTCTAAATTTCTCAGAAACGGTCAGTTTTAGGTATAGGAAATATAACAATAACTCACCTTTATTTGGTCTATAGTATCCAAAAATATAAAAAATATGGGGTGTTCCATAAGAAAAAATATAACTTTAATATGTACTTTCTTTTGGGTCACCCTGTATATTTCAAAATAATTTTGAAATATGCTTCTCATGAACCCACATATGACCGTGCTAAAAGTTTTCCCCAACTCGTTTCATTTCTCGTAGAAAAACCGAGGCGAATGGGGTGGGCCACCCTGTATATATATATATTATATATATATATATATATATATATATATATATATATATATATATATATATATATATATATATATATATATATATATATATATATATATATATATATATATATATATATATATATATATATATATATATATATATATATATATATATATATATATATATATATATATATATATATATATATATATATATATATATATATATATATATATATATATATTATATATATATATATATATATATATATATATATATATATATATATATATATATTATATATATATGCAATATACGTGTTAATTAAATAAAAAGGTTTGTCGATTCCCATTTAGCTAAGTTTTGCGAAGTCAAAAAAGAAACCAACAGCATATGATCCGGCAGCTTATATCTGCAGATATCTGTTTTTTTCATTAAACCATATTATCATAATCATGACTAATACATGATAGTAGAATAGATTACGGCAGAGTTGCTTGGCAACATTTTGCGACAACTACCTTTAATCAAATTATTACAGGACATTTGTTAAACGCCATTTATAACAGAATTTTATAACAGGCAAATGTTCCCCCCATCGGGCAAAAATAATCTAATAATAGTGCCCCGGCTGCTCGAAATAAAATAATTAATAATTTAACTTGGACAAAGAATATGGTTACAACAAATACTTACAGTAGCGTGAGGCTCTACACAAAGGCGAGTGCATTCTTGAAGGGGGTATTGTCAATAAAGTCAAAATATAAATATATAGTTAATGCTTTATTATAAAAAATAATAAAATAATTGAAAAAATTCCCACCAAATTGGTGGATGCCCTTTAAACCAAATTTAATAAGACATTTTAAACTAAAAAAAAAATATATGACAAGTTAAACAAAAATTTTAATTTGTTACAAATTTAATGTTACTAAACCAAAAGCTGGACAATTAATAAACTGTCAACAATATAGCCTATATATAACAAGTCACCTTCTAGTATGTTACCCACATATACGTAAGGCCAAAAGTTGCATTTAAAACTTTCATAGGCATTAAAAATTAAAAAAATAATAAAATGAAGCAGAATGACGTTATGGACGTTACAGCAAAATACAGAGCCTAGGCTTAAACAAAAAATATCCGGTCAGGTTAAACAAAAACCAATGTCAGTAAATCTAATTAATCAATTATCAAATTCAATATTTATAATTAAACCGTATAAGATTATTACCAAATGATTACCCAATAAATCTTATACCTCCTACCCGATTGATATACAACATTTTGCTCGTGTATATGATTGCAACCCCACAAGTACCAACTGTCTACCTTTTAAACTGTTCCCCAATAGAATAGTGTTAAAAGTAAGTGACTATATACCCCTAAGTTTACCATAATACTAAATGTTCTTTCGATAACCTTTAAAGCTTTAAAAGTGCCCCGTGTATACTTATGTCAAATTCCAGTCTTAGATTTAGTGAAGGTACCGAAAATAATGTGTTAATGATGTTCACTCAGACGAAAGGTATTAAGTAACATCAAGCTATTCAAATGATTAGCAGGTGTTTCAATAAAAATTTCAGTTAAATCTAAGGCTAACTATTGACATGACATTCTCTTAAGTCAATGTAATATCATTTCTACAAAAATTTTCTTAAACTTAGACTTACTTTTGATTTTCCTGTTATTATGGAAGCAAGTGGTTTGTTAGAAACAAATCTAGCTGTCAGTCATCAACCCAAATAATGTCGGCAACTTGGGTTTGTCACTTGAATCTCCAACATAAGGCATATGATTAAATCCATTAACTCGAACTGGAACTAGGCACAAGCAGCATTGGCCGGAACACAAAATCAAGTCGAAGAAATAACAGAACGGGAAAGAAAAAAAAAGGCAGAAAGAAAAAAAAAGAAAAAACCCCAAAAAAAACAACTCGTCTAAGCTTTTTTTCATGGTTACGTATGATACTTTACGAAACACAGAAATTACATCCTTAAAAAATTACCCAATAAGCATAAAAAATTTTAGACAAAGTTCTCCTTAAAAACAATCCATTTGAAGAAAACCCCCTAAATTAACTACCCAATTATCATAACCCCCAAAAACGAATACAATACGTCTTCAAAGTTAGATCAAAAATTCAAAGTAGCAATTTGATAAAACTGTGTGAAATATAAATTCTTACCTTTTTTCCCCAAACTTAACAGCCCAAAATCGCCCCTTATAAGACATTAACTAAGTGCAAGTTTCCAGGTGGTATAATCCTTCTTTAAGAAGACATAAATTTTCCCAAAAATTTCGGATAACGTGACATTTCACTCCGAAACAACATTTCAATTAACAAACAAACGGGGGAAAATTTTCTTAGGATTTGTTCAACAATCCCAAAACAAAAAAGGGTTTAAAATTAACTTTTAGAACATTGCCTTCACGTGTGCTGTCTCCTTGGTGGTCGAGGAGAAAGCTTCCCCCAAAAAATTTTTTTCACCGACAGCGTTTTCTGTCAAAGGGCGACCTTGGGAGTACCAAAACCTCTTGCTACAATTCTACCAACTCCCCACAATCAAAAACACTGGCTCGCTGGCTGGCCTTTTGCCATCATTCCTAAGGGTTTGGGTCTAAGACACCAGGAACTACCCCCGATATTACTAACAAACAACGCACGTTCAGCCCCCCAAAATATAATCCCGAAATCCAGATATAACCGGTTTCTGTCAGAACTTTCTAAAAAAAAAAGATTTAGGGAAACCTCTCGACTTCAAAAACCGCCTCTCCTCCCAAACGGCTTTGCTACTACGACATCTTGCCAGTCATTTTAGCCAAAAAAAAAAGAAAAAAAAAAACTTCACCTTAAACCTGACTTATTTAAAATGTCAAAATTTTAAACCAAAAAAATACAAAAAAAACAAAAGTTATGAATTACATAAATTAAAAAAAAACAATGTAAAATACCCCCACGGGTTACAAAAGAACCAATTAACGACCCCCGAAAAAAAGGGAAAGGGCAATAAAAATCAAACAAAAACATTCCGCAGACCATGCAGTCTAAACAACATTCAAACTTAGCCCGCATTTAAGGTATTTATGCAAACAGGTATTTTAAATCGAAAATTGTTACGGTCAATTTTTGAACTGTAACAAAATACCGGGTGATTCAGGAGCATAGCTCCCCCCTTTTTTTCTGCGCATTGCTTTTTTTTTGGGTAAAAAAAAATGCAATTTACCCTGGTAAGGCAGCAGGGGGTTTTTTTGAATTGACTATTGTTTATAGTAATATAAAAAAATGTTTCATGCGGTTCTCTTATAGGCTTGGTTTTTTGCGGTGGCCTTCCGGACTAATAAAAAAAGAACTCTTTAGACGATGTATAATCATAGGAAAAAATAAAAAAGAGGAAAACCATACCAAAAACCAGAACAAAGAAAACAATGACCAAAACAGGTAAAGAAAGGTAAGTCTAAAGGAGATAAAAAAACGGTTGGAAATACAGACTAACCAAAACGTTGTGTATAAATTAACAAATAAAGGCAATGAAAATCCAAGATTTTTGTGTTATGGAATACAGAACATATCCACAATCCAGTTTTAATCTAATAAGATTTTGTTTTGTCATTGTAAACATGTTTATTCTTATGAAATTCCATATTATTGAGTTAACTAATTTACTTACTGTCCAATTTTCTGTAAAATCATTTTTAAGCTCTATTTCAAAATCTATCGATTTATAGCCGTCTGAATCTACATTGTTTAGGACAATTTTCCATTCGAATAGTTCTTTGGCATCAGCTTCACAGTTGCTAAAATCGATTAGTTTTATAATTGGTGGTCCAGGTAATCTTAGTGCTAAAATATTAGTTAAAAATAACAAAAAATTGGAAAAAAATATGATACGGTTCATGTTTAAGTCGGTTAGATTAAATTTGTAAAATGTTTTGAATTATTGCGTTAAAACTGTTTTTATTTAAAAGTTAATTGATTTAATTGAAGTACATCGTCGTATCCGATGTTTTTACTTAATTTATCTGCATGGCATTGTTACTTTGTGACTATTTAATTATGATAATTGTAACAATTTTTAACTGTTTAACACAAGCGCTGGATATGTTGTTATGTAATTAAACCAAAGCAAAAAGATTTCCGGTGACAATGAATGTGTATATGTTAGGGTCAAACACTCAAATCTGTCATATTGTGAAATGACTAGCCAGTACATGTATTGCCGGCAAACAGAGTCATAAACCTATTTCACTAATAAGAACTGTACTAGTCAGTCATTCCTTGTCTTGCCTAGGTAAAGAATAAATTAAGGTAATTATTGCATATACGGTTTTCTTCTATTTTTGGATTATATGGTAAAATTTTTATATAGTCATATTCCAGTGTCATTAGGGATTGCAAATATACTACCGGAGAAGAGAAATTATGTGTTTTAGTATTTTTTATTTTAATTTGAAAATTTAAAATTACATTGATTTTCTCCATATAATGCGAAAACTCCCCATTATGACAAGGAACGTCAGCGTGCAGTGTTGCCAAATCGGGGTCTTTTTCGAATACGTTCCCGCATTTTCACGTCTGAAATATAATTGGGAAAAATAAAAAGCCGCTTTAACTAACCAGAATTAACCATGACCAACTGTTTAGACAAATTCAAGAGCCCCTAGTCGGTCATGGTTAGTTTTGGTAAGCAAAGCAGCTTTTTATTTATCTCAATTATATTTCAGACAGAACAAGAATATCAAAATTTGATGGCAGAAAATTATTAAGTCTGGCAACACTGTTGATACTTATTTTGAATTTGACAATGTAGAAAGAATGTGTTATCAGATATTAGATTTATTTCTAACCTATATTTTTTTTTTTTAAATTAAAAGTTGTTTTTCCCGATTTTCTGCGTATTTTGTCAATAGATTTCTGTTTCTGTGTGTTATGTTTAACTAAATAATTATCAATTTATACGTTTTTACCCCGCCCAGCACTCAAATTCACTCCAAGATCCAGTAAGTTTATTTGGTTGAAAAAACAAAAATTAAACACAATTTGTCTTCTCCGGTAATATATTTGCTATCCCAAAGGATACTTAAATGTAATTTTATTTAAAAAATTTCATAAAATCCAAAAATAGCAGAAAACCGTATATGCAATTGTTACCTAAATTAAAAATAATTATTACGCTAAAACAGATTCAGGCATTACAGAAAATTACCTATTAATAATTAGTCAAACACTGTAATAATTGGGCTATTACGCTGTCATTTCACGAAATAACACACTTTAGTGTTTGACGCCGTCATATATGTCGCCACTCTAATATTTTAAAAGATTGAAATTTTGGTTTGAAAAATAAAACGTTATTGTATATTACGTATCAAGTACAGAAAAGTGATATTTCATAATATAAAAAGGTTATAGCTTACTTGAAACGCCAGAATGACAAATATGAACCTAAAAAAAACAAAAGTTTTGACAATAGAAAAAGTCACATCGTTTTTGAATAAAGCTCCAGACGACACATTTCTTTTAATGAAAGTAGTAATAATTTTTGGGCTGAATGAAGCATGTCGGCATGCAGAATTATGCAGTTTAACAACTGAAGATATAGAAGACACCGGAACAATTTTTGTCAAAAGTTATAACGTTTTCTAACTTTTAACATTGTGTGTGTAAACTTTAGGGCTGATTTTGGGGGGTTTGAGGGATTTTCGGGTTTTGTGCCCGAAAAGACTTTTGATCAGGGGTTAAAAGGGGATCTTAGTTCTAGACCGAGAATACGGATCAAATTGAAAAAAGAAATGTTTTTTTTTATATGTCCAACATTTTGCGGTACCTTTATGTTTTTCAAGAATTTTTTTATTATTAAAATTTTTAAATAGCAAATAACAATATTCTATAATTAACTAAATAACTAAATCTATATTTAAAAAACTTCATCAAATCCTTATCTTCCGGGTTTTGTACCTTGCCGATACTGCATTTTACAGCTAAACCAATTCTTTGGATAATGAAACTTAATTTTTTTGTTTTTTTTTGCAAATTTCATTTATAAAACCCTTAGCAAAAAACAAAGGCCAAAAAATTTAACGAAAAAAAGGGAAAGAAGATAAACGATTTTTGCTTTTTTATTTTTAGATCTTTTTTTTTTGGGGGAAGACGACACCCCAATTTTTAAAAAAAATTTTGTCGATAATTTTGGAAGTTTTTCTGGAGCATCCCAAAAAAAATTTTTTCATATTTCCAAAAAAAATCATTTCCACTACTTTTTCCCCTCGTTTTAAAAATCAAGACTTAACAAAAGGGAATTTTCCTTTGACTCTCTTGATAATTCATTTATCTGACTTTCTGAAAAACGCCCTGCGTTTTTTTTTGCAACCCATGTAGGCCATAAATACCCAATTTTCGCCCAAAATTTCTTTAAAAAAAATCAACATAAAATGAAATTTTTTTTAACAAATTTCCCAAAGGCAAAGATAAAAATTTTAACCCCAACATTACTTTCGGGGGGCCAAGAGCAAGTAGACGTTCCTTATTTTCCCTTTTTTGGGGGAATTTTGTAATATATTTGTGAAACTTCAAAAAAAAATTAAAATCTTTCTGTTTTTGGAATTCTTGTGGTTGTTTTTTAAGGTTTTAAACGATAACCTTTTTTAAAAAAAAAAAGCTGAATTCATTATCTATTGCAAAATATAGGGGTAAAATTTTAAAAGTAAATCATACTCATTGATTAATTTTTAAAAATAAAAAACATGGATTTTCCCATTCAAACCTTTTTGTGAAAAATGCTTTGTAACCAAAATTTTTTAATATCCAATTTTTTTTCTTAACCCATCTTGAACATTTCAAATTCACGGTAAATCGGGGTTTTCAAAAAGTGAACATTTTTTAAAAAAAAGGCATTAATAAAAAATATTTTAGTAAATAATAAAAATTTGGCAAAAATTTTTTAATTTTGCTAAAAAATTTTAAAAAAGTCTTTTTTTTTTAAAATTATATTTTATTTCATTTGACGAAAAAGCCTTCCTAATAAATTAAAATTTAAAATTGAAATTACGGACAGTCATATATATTATAAAGATTAGATGTTTGGGTTTATTATAAAAATAGTTTAATTATTACTTTATATTAAGTTACTATGAAATTTTTTTATTGATTTAACATTTGCAATATTAATGTGCAAAATATGTTATTTAAGAAATAAAATTGTCTTTATTTAAACATAATAGTATGTCATTGCTACCTAGATTTAAAATTTTATAAACCAAATGAAACTTATTATTAATAAAGATTCGTTTAAAATTCGTTAAAAAGTAATAAATACGGATATGAATAAAGCTCTTTTTACTCCTCGGATATCCGCAGATTTGGATGCGGATACGAATATCGGGCACGTAATTAATATGTAAGCATAAATTTACAAAAAATATATTGTACCTGTTTGTATGTCACTCCGTATACGTAGAATGATTAATTATTAAGATTTAGGGGACAAATTGAGTCGCCAAGAAGACTTAGTTGTAGTTTTAAAAAGATACAAAGATCACCAAAGAACACAAAATAAGAAATAGGATATCTGTGAGATAAAAAAAAATATCTATTTTTTTCAGCAAAAAGGTAAAAAAGTATATTTACATAACTAAAATCAAACACGTCAGAAAGTAAGGACTTTCCCTTTTTCCCCGACTAACGGAATTTTCCCCAAAAAATTGATGTTTTTTTTCAAAATTCTGAATATCTTATTAACCTAAAAATTTCTAGGATTTTAGGTTTCCCTTCCAAAATTTTTGGTCTATAAAATCGTCACATATCGATCCTTTGGGTAAAAAAAAATTTTAGCGACGTTGCAAAAAACCGAAAAATATTGGTAAAAACAGATATAGAACAGTTGTTTTCAAAATTTATTTCAAAACTAGTATAGGTAAATTATTTTCTGGGTACAGATTTATGGTTATTTTTTAATCTTTCTTAAGTTATAACATTCAGAATAACGTAAAAAATTTTTTGACATTTATTTTGAATGCTGTAGTCATAAATCAAACAATATTATAAAATATGAATAAAGGCCATGAATCCACAGCAGTCAATAAGTATATCGCTAAAAAAAAAATTCTATTTCTTGGAATTTTTTTTAAATTTTTTTTGTATTCCTTTTCTTAAAAAAATTTTTGCCCGGGTAGGCGACAAATAATCTTCAGAATGGGAAGCTTTTTACTAGTCCTAGGGCATGAGACTGAGTGTGCCTCGTTTTTTTGGCCTTATGAACTGGCAAATCCGGAAAAAAAAAAAAAAAACCCAAAAAAAAGACCCCAAAAAAAAAATTGTTATATCTATACCTTTCGGTGGCAAGTCTACCATTTTTTTCCCCAAGATAATATGAAAAAAACCCGATCGGGGGGTTTGGGAAAAAAGGGGGAAAAAAGGGTTGTAAAAAATTTTAAAAAAGATCTAAAAAAAACCAAAACCCCCAAAAAAAATTTAAAAAAACCAAGTTTTTTTTTTTTTGTTTTTTTAAAATTTTTTTTTAAAATTTTTAAAATTTTTTTAAAAAAAATTAAAATTTTTTTACCTTATTTTGACTAAATATCGAAAATACACCCCAATATTTAATCGAAAATCCTCCCGTCAAAATATCTGCTTTTTTAAAAAAAGTTGGTGGGTTTTTTGTTTGTTTTAATTTTTACTTTCTGATAGAACATACATTACTATAGAAAATGTTCTTAGAAAATGCAACAAAGACGAAAAAACTCGATTTCGAATTTTTGTTTTTAATCATTATGTTTAATTTTGATCTATCTATTAAAATTTATACTTTAATTACTTGAAAAAAAAAAAACCAAAACCAAATTTTTGGAAAACATATCTAATGATTAAATAAAAAAATTTTGGATTCGACTTTTTTCGTTTTTTTTTCCTTTTTTTAAAAATTTTTTACTATAGTAATGTATTTTTTTTTTACATTATCAGAAAGTAGATAAAACGGACAAAAAACCCCCGACTATTTTAAAAAAAAGCAGATTTTTTGAGGGAAAAAAATTTTTCGAAAAAAAAGGGGGGTTTTTTTTTTTTCGTTTTTAAAATTAAAAAAAGGTAAAAAAAAAAAAAATTTTTTAAAAAAAAAAAAGGGGTTGGTGTGCTTGGACATAAAAAGGTAATTTTTCACCAAATTTCGTAAAAAAAATTGTGAAAAATAAACGAAAAATTTTTTGGTTATTTAAATTTTTTTAAATTTTAAAAAATTTTGTAAAAAAATTTAAATCCCAAAAGTTGAAAAATTTTTTTACCCCCTACAATTTTGCCATTTTTTTTTTTTCCATAGGACTTGTAGTTTTGCCGAATATCGAGATAGACCGCTTTTTCCCCTTTAAAAAAATCCCCCCCCTTTCCCCAAATTTTCCCCCCCCCAGATCGCCCGAAAATTTTTTTTTCCTTTCATTTTTGTTACTTTTTCCCTTTTTTTTCTAATGGGAATGCTATTATTTATTTTTGGTTTAAAAAAAAATTACCCCCTGGGCTATTAGTTCTAATACAGGTCGGAAAATAAAAATTTTAAAAAAAAAAAAAAATGGATACGCCTGATAAAATTTTAAAAAAATTTTAAAAAGGGGAAAAATGAAGTGGTTTAAAGATTACTTTGGGGTTAAAAAAGAATTTTTTTTAAAATTTTTAAAAAACTTGTCGGGGCCAAAAATTTTTGAAAAAAAAAATTAATATTTTACGTTTTGGGGAAAATTAAAAATTAAAATTTTCCCGTTTTTTTAAACTTTTTTGATTTTTTAAATTTTAAAAAGGATAACCCATTTTTTTGTTTACGGGGGTTTTGTGTCTAGTTTTTTTCCCGGGGGGGAAATTTTTCCCCCTGAAAATTTTTTTCGGTTTGGGGGGTTTTTTAAAAAAAAAAAATTAGTGGGGAAAATTTTTAAAAAAAATACAAACTTTTTTTGATGTTGTAATATAAATTGGATCTAGTTTAAGACAAAATTGTCCAGGAAAATGCGGTGAGTTTTACATATATTTTAGGTTATAATACCAAAAGCCGGGTTTTTCAGTTAGGGGTGATTTTATAGCCCTTTTAAGTGTTGTTAGACGATTTTCTGCTTGTGCTTTAATTAAATAGATCTAGGTAATTTAAAGGCAATAAAATACTAATCATTGTGTTTTATTTGGTAATAAATTTTAGTTCTGATAAGGTAGCTATTAAATTATTGTAAGGGGGTAAAAAAGTGTAAATCTTTGCAGAATGTTGATATCTGCATCACGCATATAAAAAAAAAGATTGTGCTAAAAACGTACAAGTCTTGTGCAGTGGGGTTTTTTTCTTTCCGTATTTTTTAGGTAAAGAAACATTACAATATCAATATTTTTACATGGAGATAAAAGAGTATTTTAAGAATCCCACCTTTTTTTAAAACCGCTCTGATCCATTATTTTATATGATCTGTTTATTTTTTCTTACTTAATATAATACATGCCTGAATTATTTGGTGGTTGGTTATTGTAAGGGGGTTAAAAAATGTTAATCTTTGCAGAATGTTGATATCTGCATCACGCATATAAAAAAAAAATTGTGCTTAAAACGTACAAGTCTTGTGCAGTGGGGTTTTTTTCTTTTTCCCCCTTTTTAGGTAAAAAAAAAAAATTTCAAAATCAATATTTTTACATGGAGATAAAAGAGTATTTTAAGAATGCCCACCTTTTTTAAAACCCCCGGCCTTTTTTTTTTGAAAACCAAAAAATTTAAAAATTTTTTTTTTTTGGAAAAACTTTTTTGGGTTTTTAATAAAATTTTTTCCCCTTAACTTAATTTTAAAAAAAAAAAAAAAAAATTAAAAAAAAGCCTTGAAAAAAAAAAATTAAATTTGGTTTTTTTTTTTTTTTTTTTTTTTTTTTGGTTAAAAAAATTTTAAAAAAAAAAGGGTTTTTTTAAAAAAAAAAATTTTTTGGGTTTAATTCCTTTTTTTTAAAAAATTTTTTTTTTATTTTAAAAAAAATTTTTAAAAGCCTAATACATACATTTTTTTATTACAGCTCTAGGTCCATAACACTTAAATCCATTACGCTCCTAGGACTATAATGGAACAATTTAAATACTTAGTCATCATCTCTCATTTCCCAAAAAACCTTTAACTCACCCTGGATTAGGGCGCCACAAATCTTGTCCCGTTTAATGCCTCCAATTCTTTAAAACACAGTCATGTTTTGAAAGAAAAAAGTTTCCCAAAGCTCATCCGTTAATATGAGGGCCAATTTTCAGAAAAAAAAACGTTTAATCTTGTGGTGTTATTTTTGGGGAAAAACCCTTTAACTGGAAAAAACATAACACCATAGCCGGGGGAGTTCCAAAATTAATTGTTTTTCGTGCCAAAAAATTTCTCCCTTTAATCTGTACACTCTGTATGTATCCCGATCAATCCTCTTTACAATATTGTTCTCATGGGGTTTTTGGTTTTTTAAACCCCCATTTAAAGAAGAGCTTTTGTTTTTATTAATCCCAATTTTGAAAAGTTTCCCTTTCCCTTTCCCCCCCATTGGTTTTTAAAAAAAACTCAATTTTAAAAAAAAAAGAAAAAAATTTTACCAAATTAAATATTGCAAAGTTTTTTCAAGAGGGGGAAAAATGAAAAATATTTGCTAAAAAAAATTTTATTGTTTAAAAAGTGAAGCATGCCGAAAAGAGGAACTAAACAACTTAAAAATGAAAGATGTGCACGATAAAGGGAATTCTTTTTGAATTGTAATACCTAGAAAACCCAAAAAAAACCCCAAAAAGGGGGTTTTTTCCCGAGGGAAAAAATTTTCTTTTTTTTTTAACCCCCCGGCCCCCTTTGGCGAATTTTGGAAAGGGGGGCAATTGGTTCAAACCTATTTGTTTTGTGTTAAAAAACACTAAATATACAAAGCAGCCAGTGGGTTTTTCGTTTTTCCTTATTTAGCCAAATACACTGGTCATTGTTTCCGAAGGTCTTCGGCTTCATTGCTGGCCGATTTCGGAGTGGATCTTCACACTGCCAAACCCCATGGTGGCTGGAAAAGTGACAGACTTGCTGAAAGATATATAGAAAACTCACGCGAAATGAAAAAATAATTTCGGTATCCATTCTTTCTTATTTGAGCCCTACTAAAGTCTTTTATGCTCATCGCTAGGTTCTTCCATAGGTTTTCCCAATAATAGCCTTTAATTATCTGGCTTTTTCATACCAAAAATTGTATAAATAACAATATGGATGTGTTCATTTATAATATAGGGTTTTGATTTTGTTATTTAAGGCCCTATAGTGTTTTGTGTTCTAAAGATAGTACGGATATCACATATTTGGACTATTCGTTCAGTTTTTTCTAATGAGCCAATAATGTATGGTTAAAATAAGTAATAGGTCTATTCTAACATTGTTCTTAATTTGGTGGAACAAATTTAAAAGAAAATTGTTTAGAATATTGGCAGATTATTTATTTTGAACTTAAATATCTCTTTGAAACTCTTTTTTTTGTGTTAATATTTTAATTATAACAAGAAAATTTTTCTTATATAAGTTTTAACAATTTCCTCCTTAAGTATAATTTTATAATTTGAGTTAAAGCTTAGGTATTCTATCTGGTGTACTTATAAAAAAAATATTCTTGACAGTATGGTGAATGAAATGAAATACTTATGTGTTTCTCTTTTTTAATAATAAATATTAAGTCAAGGGTGGATCCAGGTCTACATAAATAAAAAAACAGAAAAACAAATTTCCCCAAAAAAAAAAAAGGGAAAAAAAGGGAATAATTTAAAAAGGGTTAAAAAATTTTAAAAAGTCGGCACTATTGCTAACTTTTTTTTTTATACGAAATAAAGTTGGGTTAAATTAGCAAAGTTGTGTACATTTTTACCTGATTACAATGACAATAATAGAAAAACAAATGAACATCAGATTTAGAGTTATTCAAAAAATATACTTTTTTTTTAAAAGCAAACCCTGTATTTGTTGCTTTATTCGATAGAAATTAATTTTCTATACAATTAGTTATTAAATTTTTTTTTAAGATGATAAATAGCAGAGTTATTTCAATTTAAATGATTTTCCAACTGGGCGCAGGCAGCCATGGAATTCTTAAAATCGCATTTTTTTTACAAAATATCAAACGCCATGTCAGAAACCAAATTTAAATAAAGTCCGCCATGAAGGATATAATTTGTCAAACCCTTTTTAAATTTCTTGGGTAAAAATAAACATCGTAGTTTCAGTTTTTTTTAAAAATAACGATAACTAAGTAACATTTATAAAATACATTATGCTAATAATGGCTATATTACATCATCCAAAAAAACCTTTAAAAATTTTTAGTAAATTCAGATATTGTTTCCGTTAAAAATCCTTTATAAAATACAGGTCCAACAATTTTTGATCCAATGAGGCAGCACCATACGTTTAAGCAAAAACATCTTTGTGGATTGAAAGGATGATAGCGCAGGAGATTGCAATGATCCAATAATGGTTCTTAAGGTTAAACTTGCTTCTATAACTAAAATTAGTAACATTGCTTCAAAGAATTAATCGTAAAAGGTTTGGATTTTCTATAGCAGCATTTACAAACCATTGGCAAAAGTTTATACGCCTTTTGTAATCACCTGGGAACAAAGTTTGTGTGGGTCTGTAGTTGTTGGGTACATAATTATGTTTTTTAATTTTTTAATGGGTTTCCCTTGATAGATCAAGATCGCCTACAGTCTTTTGTGGAGTTTTCATGATAAACTTTTAAATATGCCCAAAAAATTAATTTTGTTTGTTGATTAATTATAAAGGTTTTCTAATTTCTACGTTTAAGAAAACTTTTGTTTGATTGAAACCTTCGATAAAGGAGTAAAAAAAATCTTCTGTTTGGCATATTTCTTTCTGGAAATAGTTTCACTCTAAAGCCTGGTGCCATTTTTTTGGAAAAATTATGTAGCATTCTATCATATCAAACTTCTCCAAATGACAGCATTTTAAACAACAGAAATAAATAAACTGTTGCCTTATGATTTACTAGTTGTCATTAAAACATCATAGGATACACATGTTATTTTTTGTTTTTTTTTTTTTTTTGTCATAGCATACTCGTTTTTTGTTTAAGAATTCCAGGGCTGCCTACGAATTTGGGGGAAAAATACATTTTTTTTGAAATAACCCCTTTTTTTTTTTTGGGGGAAAAAAAATTAAATAACTGATTATAAAAAAATTACATTTTTTTCAAATTTAAATTTTAAAAATGTAAAAAAAGTTTTTTTTTGTGAATAATCGTTCATCTGATGTTCATTTGTTTTTTTTTTAAATTTTATTGAAAATTAAAAAAAAATGTACACAATTTTGGGTTAATTTAACCAAACTTGTATCTCTTATAAAAAAAAAGGTTAGAAAAGTGCCGACAATTTTGAACACGGTGTATATATATATTATATATATATATATATATATATATATATATATATATATATATATATATATATATATATATATATATATATATATATATATATATATATATATATATATATATATATATATATATATATATATATATATATATATATATATATATATATATATATTTTTTTTTTATATATTTTATATATAAATTAAATAAATTTTTTAATAATTTTTTATTTAAATAAAAAAAAATTAAAAATTTAAAATTTTAAATATTTAAAAAATTTAAAAAATTTAAAAATTTTTTTAATATTATTTATTAATTTTATTTTAATTTTATATATTAAAAAAAAAAAAAAAAAAAAAATTTAAAAAATAAATTTTATTTTTTTTAAAAAAAAAAATTAATAATAATTAAAATTATTTTTTTTTTTTTTTTTTAATTTTTTTAATATATAATATAAATAATTTTAAATATAATATTTTATAAAAAAAAAAATTTTTTTTTTTTTAATTTTTATTAATTAATTTTATTATTATATTTAAATAAAAAATTTAAATAATTTATTATTTTATTTTTATAATTTTAATTAAATATTTTAAAAAATATTTTTAATTTTTGTTTTTTAAAACCTAATTTTTTTAAAAAACCTTTTTAAAAATGGGTGGAAAAAGGTAAAAAAGAACCATTTAAGGGGAAATTAATTTTTCTAAAAATAAAAGAACATTTAAACTTAAAATTTTAAAAAAATTTTTAAAAAAAATAAAAAATTTCTTTTTTGTAACAGATGAAATTTGTTTAAAAATTTCATCTATATTAAATCTCACACTTGCTTTTTTTTTAAACCCCCAAACTGGCCTTAAATTATTTGTCTTCCAAATATTAAATGATCTGGTTTTTTCTGAATATTTATGGGGGGAGAGTGTGCAACATTAATAACTTATTCTACAAAATCCTTGTCGTCTGTCATATCTTTTCTACAAGAACAATTATTAATTAAAAAAACCAAAAAGGTATCAACTTTAAAAATATAACAACAAAAATTTAAAACACAAGGTAATTCTTGTGAAGAGTGGGGTTAAAAATTTCAAAAAATAGTTGAACTCATTTTTGAACGACCAAATTGGGGCGTTTAAACCCAAAGTTCACCTCTGAAAGGGGGTAAAACTTTTTTTTTCCCTTGAAAAGATGATCAGCGTGAACTTGGTTGAACTCCATTTAAGGGTTAAAATAAGTTTTTTAATTTTTTTTATTTGGATTTATTAATTAATATTAAAAATTTATTTTGTTCCTAAAAGGGGTTTTTAAAAAAAAAAAAAAAGGCCATACATTTATTTTTGGGGCACTCGTTAAGATGTGCCTAATATATTTTTAATAATAATATATTAATGACATGGCCATTTTGTACACGACACACAACTTCCATTTTCCCAAATACCTTTGCATGTTTTCACCGATTTTTCAGATAACTCAAACAGTATTTTCTTGGTGATAATAACAGTGTAGGAAAGTTTTTTTAGTAAATAAGTAATTACTAACTACTAAACTTTTAAGGTAAATTACATTTAGATAAGTCATGAAAATAATCCTCTGTTTTTCTATAGCTCCATCTAGTTTTTGGCTTTTCCCAAAAACAATTAAAATTTTTACTATAGCCCCCAATATTTTTTTTGAATAAGAAAAAAGTAAAATTTTTAAAGGGAGAATGTGAAAAATGGCAAATAGGAAGCAGTTCGAAAATCCAGGCCCCCTTTCAACGTTCTTTTAAACAAAATATAAAAATTTTTTTTTTTAAAAAACCCAAAAATGCAGTGAAAATTAAATTATTCAAAAAGTGGAAGATAAATTTTTTCATAATCTATATAAAAATTATTGAATTTGGCTTTTTTTGAATTCCAATTATTGATGTTGCGGATTCCCCTGAAAAATTTTTTTTCAGATCTGATATCTACAATCGCATCTATGAATAGCGATAATTGTTTTGTTAGTTTCCGTGCTATTCATACACTTCGGACATTTCCGGAAATGTAGTATTCATACGGTTTTTGGGGATTTCTAGTTACTTTTTATCTTAAGTTTTGTCAGCTGTCATTTTGGCTTTGGCTTTTTTGGGGGTTTTAAAATTTTAAAATTTTGTTTTAAAAAATTTGTTTGGTTCTTTGGTTTAAAAAAACAAAGGTAAATTGAGATTAGAAATTTCGGTTAATCAATTAAAAAAAATAGAGCCCAAGAGGGCAAAAATTAAAAAACTTTTTTTTGAAAATTTAAAAAGGTTTATGAGGGGGAAAATGATCTCTTTTTCCCCCAAGGTAAAAGTTTAATTGAAATTGGCTAAAAAAAACATATGGCTCACTATATACTTTACAGAATAAAAAAAAGGGGGCCCGGATAATTTTGGTTAATAAAAAAAATTTAAAAAATAATAATATTTGGGTTATGTTAACAAAACAGTCAATCTTGTCAATTTAAATAGAAAAAAAAAATGTCAATTTGGGGGCGCTTTTTTTGAGATTTGTTGTCGCTTCAAACGATAATATTTTAGCGCAGAATGCGGGTGGTTAAAAAAAGGTCGATTTTAAAGATTTTATAAAAGGGGAAACCGGTAGCTGGTTGGTTACGGCATTTTACTTCAAATTTGATACATCTGTCAGTTTTAGCTCGTTTTAGTTTTACTTAAAATCAACTTGAAATAGAAGAAAATGTAGGAGAAAGTATTGGTTGCATCGATCCATTTAAAGAGATAGATAAAAGGCCAGTAGAGTATCGCTGGATTTACTGCCCAGGAAATCTCGTATACAATATAATATTGCCTACAATAAGTTTATGAATTGGTGTGAGGAGAAAGTGTTGCTGAAAAATATACCGAAAATATATTCCTTGCGTATTTTGAGAAAAAGATTTGGAAAGCATCATCGTTATGGTCGACTTATTCAATGATCAAAGCTATGCGCATAAACAATGACGTGGATATCAGTAAATTTTTTATAAGCTTATCGCTTATTTAAAGCGTCAAAGAGAGGGATACCAGCCCAAAAAATCAAAGATTCTGAGCAAAGCGTAAATTTACCAGTTTCTAAACTGTGCCCTGATGAAAGATAAAGTTACCATTTTGGGAATTTTTGTGCCTGTGCAGGAAGAAGCTTTGTCAGTTGACTCTTTACGACTTGGAAGATAGAGGAAGATAGTAAAAACCAAGGTACACGAAATTTCACTATCGTTGAAAAATTTTATTTGGATTATTATCGAAAGTAAATTGTCCAGGAAGTAGGACATAAAGAGACTTTTCCCAAAATACGCGAAGGGTAAATGTACCAGCAATCCCTTCGAAATTTTTTTTGGAAAAATCCCTTAAATTTCTGCAACTTCCAAAACCGATCCTCTATAAGGGGCATTGTCTTCGCGGTTCTTCAGCGAGTTTACTTGCCGATGCTGGAGCAAATTTGACGACAATTAAGGGGCATGGGGAGGAAATCCTTAACCGTTGCTGTGGGATACATCGAACATTACTTGGAAAATAAGAACTCTATTGCCAGAAAACTACTTGCAGTGAAAACAAGAGCATCGGATCGTTCCTCAAGCGTCGACTGAGAATGCGGGTTTTCTTTTCAATCCACCCCAACTACGGAGAATGCTACAACTGTGAAAGAAATGTGTTTTTCAAGTTGTTTGAATTGAACAATTAAATAAACGTTGACGTTACCTTTCAAACTTTCACAATTCACTTTTAACAGTAGTGCTTTAAAACGTTACTTTAAGGTACTAGTGCTTTAAAGTAACATTTTTAAGGTCATCCAGATAGTGTTAAAAATGGAATTTTTAACACGTTTTTATTTAAAACATTATTAAATTTTTTGTAATAGATTTGGACGCTCGCTTAGTCGAGCACTGTTGCCAAAGCTATAACAATGGTAACAGTAATTAGGAATTATTTCTGTAAAAAATAGGTCAAAGTCCTTGTTATACTGATATTTTTTTTGCTGTATAATAATAAAATTTTAATTATGTAAATTTTTCCTTTGGATGTATGTATGACTTTGTATGTCTGACTGTTTAAAATTAAACATGAGGCTTTCGAATTTGACAAAAAATTGTTATAAAAAGAAAAGAAATACTATTGATAAGTATTTCTGAACATTTTAATAAACGCACCTAAAAACGTCAGTAAGAATACACATTTTAATGACTTAGTATTACCACTACAGAGAAAACACAACGCAGAAACAGCAACACGATATGTAAGACATCAAATAAAAATAAAAGTTACTCAACTCTAATTGTAGAAAAGAATCAATCGGATTGTTGAATTTCTCAATAATAAATAAATATCCATTTTTGTTGTATAACACCAGCATTTCTTGTTATGTGTGGATCGCATAAAATAAAAAATATAATTTAAGAAGGTCTAAATTATATTTACCATTGTGTATTTTATGAACCATAAATATATTTAAAACAATATTTCATTCTCTTAGGTAAAAATTTATATATTTAAAATTTTATTATTATACAGCAAAAAAATTACAACGAATTTGGTCTATTTCCCACAGAAATAATTCCTAATTACCTGTACTATTATTAAAGCTTTATATAGCAGCATGTGAACTTCTTTCAAAGGAAGCCCTTTCAAGTGACCGAGCGTCCAAATCTATTAAATTGTTAAGCAGGGTTTGGCTTTTCCTTAAAGGTAAAAAATTTATTTTTAAAGATGAGGGGTGATAGAGAATTAGTACCAAAATTTTGATTGATTGGCAAAGGACCAGAAGAATTTTCTGCCATTCAAGCAAAAAAGAACTATGTTTTTTATGCAATTGTAAAAACGGTCTTTGGCCTCTAAATTTTTTAAATTATAGTGGTTTTCTGCCTTGTAACTAGGATTAAAAAAAAAGTAAAAAAAATATAATAGGTGTCTCTTCAAGTTTTATTATTATTATTTTTTAATATTATCAAGATTTAACATACATATATGTTAAATATACCTTCTCTATTATCTTTATACAGTCATTTTAAATATAAAACCAACATAATTATTAAAGAATATTTAAAATATATTTTTTATTTTTTACCGTATTATAGTAATAATATTAAAATTTATTTATACTATTGTGTTTTAAAATAAATTTAAAATAATTACTAAAATCAATACTATGTTTAATATAGTATTATCTGCATTACTTATTTTAACTCCTTTATTCAGTGGATTTATTAATTCAGCCGGATGATCTTCTTCTGGTATACTAAATATAATTTTGTCAGTAGTACCTACATTATCACTTTTTACATCACAGAGTTCTTCAAGAGTAGCATTTAATAAACACTTTCCACATTTTACGAGTTCTCCAACTTTTCTTAAGGGCAAATCACATGGTTTGCTAAAGGGTTTGTCACATGTATTCGCGTACGACTCATCCAGAACCATCTCATAGAATGGTTCCAATTGAGCTGTGTTAGGTCCATGTCCCAGTGCTGAAAACAACCAACCCAAATTCTCACAGGAGCAAAGAAATTTATTCCTGCTAAACATCATTTCGGTTTGTACGTTTTCATAGGATACGTAGTCGGGATTCAAACTACCTGAATCTATAAAATTAAGTGAATTCTTGCTGAAGTCATAGACAAACTTGAGTTTGCCAAAGTTTCTTCCGGAATCTTGAATTAATCCTGGACTAAGTTTTTCTAAAGCTGCGCTTTTCAGTTGCAGGAAACTATTTCTTAAAATAAAAATATTTTCAGCTAAAACAGAGAATCCGTATGGATGGACGATTTCTACAAAATTGTCGGTAAAGTAGAAATCTTCAACAGTTCCGTTAATACCACCTGAATGTATTTCTGTGAATTGACACTCTGAAAATATAGATCTTTTAGTATACATCTGTATTCCCAAAGGTTCAACAATATTGATTTTGCTGTTCTGGATATTAAATACTCCTGCTAAATCTAGTTTTACTCTTATTCCAGAAGTCTGAATTGTTTTTACATTTACGTTAATGAAGCTGAAGTTCTTAAAATGATTTAAAGTCACAAAAGCATTGGACTGAATGGTGTCTATACTAACATTTTCAAAGTAAAGATTTTGGAAATCAACTGGCTGGGCATAGCACCCGATACTGTAATACGATTTTTCAATTTGTGCAAAGGTTCTGAAGGGTATGTTGCTATATGGGAAATATTCTTGAAGACGACAGTAGGTGGCAGCATGGGTTCATATTGCAATCTCTGAAATATGAGATGTTTTATGTTGACAACTGAGAGATGTTGGATGCGTTTGTTTTCATTTGAACATCTTGTGGAGATGGTTAGGGTGTCACAGTTTGATATTTCCAGCCTCTCAATTGATACCGGAGCACTAAACTGGTTAATGAAGATTGTTACATCCTGAAATGATAAATAGATGTGTTATTAAAATTGGAATTATTATCTGGTCAAAATGGACATTCACCGTTGCATAAATTCCCAAAAAGCTGAAATTTTACATGAACGTTAAGGGTGTCATTATAATAAAATTGTGAAAAGTCCTCATCGATCCCATGTGTGCAAAAAATTTTATGCAAGGTCAAAGTTCACGAAAATGGATTTTTTGGATTTTTTAGCGAAATTGTTAGTTTTATGATAAATATAGGTCTAACGGAAATTGTAGATCATACAATTGTCTACAAAAATTAACTTTACACTTTTCCCCCTAAAATTTACCATTTCTGAGAAAAAGCGATTCTAAAATTTACTAAAGTCTTATTTCCTATCCTATGCAAACGTTCCACGCCACCTATGAGGTAGAGTATTTGATGTTTTCTTTTTTTAAGTGGTTTTCCCGTAGGTCTACTCCACTGTCTATTTTATTAAATCCTAGTAAAATAAAAAGTCTTCTCATTCAATATCTTCTTCTTCTTCTTCATCACCTTCTTTTTTTCTCCATCTTCTTCTTCATCTTTTTCTTCTTCTTCCTGAGGATGATGTAAATTGATCAAACAGCGATATCGTTCTTTCGTCGTCGGAGATTCAAAATTTGAACACGACTTACCTTGACATCTGGTGAATGCTGGTTAACAAAATAAACCAACCTTTTTGCAGCCCATTTTTGAATTAAACCCTTTTGCAGCTGCAAAAAATAGTATTAAGAAGCTTCTTGGTGGGTGAAAGAATTGTGTGGATTGGTCCCAATCAGGGGCCGGAAAGCATAGGGAACATGGCAAAGCCATGCGCCGCCACCACAAAGGGGCGCCACAAAAACACACAAAAAAGACATTAAATTGATAAAGGCCCCGTAGAAAAAAAATTGCTGAGTTTTGTTACAAATAAATTGGGGCGAAAAAATAATTTTCTTTTTGAGCGGAAAAAGTTAAATTTAAAAATCTTGTGATCAACAGCACGAAATATGAACATAAATGGCGCCTTTGCGCATTCTACCGCGCCGCTTTGGCAAATAGCAATAGCGAAAAATGGGTGACAACGGCGCGCGCATCATTTTTACCATTAAAAAACAGGACTTTTCCCATTAAGAAAGCAAGTAAGACGCGCTCCCTCCAGCTAGAAAAAACCTCGCATGCACCTCGCTCGACATAAATGAAAAAAATGTTTTTTTTTATAAACATAAACAGTTGAGTATCAGTATGAAGAATTTGAACATAAGGGAAGAGGGAGATTAGCTATGAGAGATGGATGTATGAATTGTTGTGTAAAAACAATGTTAAAGAGTGCTTTCCCAAGTTGAGGTAATTGGAGAATTTATCTCACATAATATAAAATTGTACGTCTGAAAGATCTTTTTCAAAACTAAATTATAAAAAAAAACTTCGAAGTTCCATGACCGAGGACAGATTAAATCTTTTGGCTTTCTTAGTTTAGAGAGTGATGGAGGGAAATAGACTTCGACGATATTATCGATACGTTTATTAAGTGAAAATCAGACAAAAAAATAATTTAGCTTGTAGGATTCTAGTTTAATTTTAAATAAATTTATGTTAGCAAACTTATTCAGTTGCTCTCTTCTATAACTTGACCTTAATGGAAACTTTCAACAGTTAACCAAAACAATTTAAGGGTCTCCACCACATCATGCTCTGCCTATCCGCCGAAGTCTAAACTGGGCGCTGATTCCAATACATTATCAGTTAGCCAACCCCATTCTTCTGGGTTCAGTTATATCAAGCCACACTTAAACCTAATAATATATCCGATAAAAAGTTGTTGAGCAGAAGCCAAGGTGGTGAAAGACAAGCAATTGACACGTTTTTTATTTGAAGTGTTTTAAAAGAAAGTAACGTTACTTATCCCAAATAACTTTTTTTTAAAGTTCCATATACTGTAAAAAACAAACCGAATTCCTTGGGTAATTATAGTTTCTGAAGTAAGGATATATTTAAAAACTTAAGCAGATTTAACTAAGTCTTGTTTTTTAAATAATTTAAAAGCTGTTGTTTTACCCCTTCGGAATATTGCAGAGGTTGTATCACGTCCAGTCATAACATGTAAAAATGGATAAGCCGATAAACTTAAATTAAAAAATATTTGTGATGGTTGTTGAGCTTTGTTTGGTTTTAAAAAATAAATGATATTTTCAATTGGAGTTCGAGCGGTAAGTATTACCAACAGATCAACATCTTCACCAACAACAACATTTACATCAGTTGGATTAAATTAATTAATTGCTGTTTCTATGATGAGTACATCAGCGTTATGGTCAGCTTGCTTGACTAAAACATGTTTAGTGGAAAATTTTTGTGTTTTGGGACCACTTTACGTAGACAATTGAGCAGTAGACAGATGGCTCAAGGCCACATGGTCACATTAAATGAGGGACGGATTTTTCAATTATGTTCTCAAAATTGTCATTTAGTATTATTGTATTACTCACGCAAACTAATATTTTACTTATATTATAGGTCAAATGATGTATACAGGCAGGTTGTCACAAGTATAGGAAATGAAGCTTTAGTAAATTTTAAAATCGCTTTTCCTTAAAAAGGAAATTTCGGAAAACAGTGTTGAAAAATTTTTTTTAGACATTTCAGATCTACAATTTTTGTCTAAGCTATTTTTTTTATAAAAACTAACCGCGCTAAAAAATGCAAAAACTCCATTTTTGCGATCTTGAATTTGTTGAAATTTTTTGCACTATGGGATCGATGGGGCTTTTTACAATTTCATTATAATGGTATGCCTAACGTGATGTAAATTTTTAACTTCGGGTTTAAGCAGAAATACACCTATTTTTTTAATTAACCGAATAATTAGGTTCTTTTTAAAGAACGTTTATAACGTATATCAATTTTTTAGTTTTTATTTGTATAACGTCTAGTATAGCAATACTATGTTGTCTAATTCCGTGAAATGCAATATCGATGTTTCAACATTATACAACTTGAAGAACTGGGAAAAAATGGAAAAACATTTAAAAACTCGGATCCATGGTACCTATATTTAGGGTTTAAACAGCCTTCTTCGGCTTTAAAGATCAAAAATAAAGATTTGAAGAGTAATTTTAAAAAATATTTTACCATTTATTACGTCAAAAGAATAAATAAAAAGGGAAACTTAATACAGAGTGCATTTTAACTGGTGGGTTTCCGATATCTTCTAAAAACTTTTCATCAGACTTTGGTGTTAGAGGTAGAAAAAAACTTAAATAAAAATTTTGCAAAGATGATGTACACGTGATGAACATAATTAAAGAGGGATTTTTGTTTTAGTTTTTGGGTTTTAGTCATAAAATAATTATGGGTGTCTATGATTTTGTTCTTTATGGATTTTTTATACATAATCCTGTAATAATCGATTAAAAAACAATTTTGTTGAGATGGATTTTTAGATTAACTATAAATTTTGTTATTAGGAAAATATTTTTGAAAACATAAATAACGCACAGGCGTTTTCGGTCCCTAAAATACATATTTAAAAATTGTCCTTTTTTTTTTAAAAAAAGAAAAAATATTTAATTGAATTTTATCGCAAAACTGCAATAGTGTAAAGCAAAATATTTTTTTTTTAAAACGTTATTTTATCAGTGCTTTTTTAAAAATATTTTAAAATAATTAAAAAATAATTCATAACTTTTAAACCCTTTTAAAGTTTGAAAGCTGATCTTTCAAAAAAAGATTATTAATAATAATTTTCTATAAATAGGTAATGATGAGCACTGTCCGACGAGTAGTTTTTCAAAATCGTAGTAAATATTGCAGAAATTTTGGACGATTAGTTATTAATTGTAATTTCCTGTTTAAATTTAGTAATCAGATTATGAAATTTCAAGTTTTATTCTATTTTGTATCTTTTGATTTTCATATAAATTTTGATAAGTATGAAAAAGTTTTTGAGCATTGAGCTGAACGCGTAACTATGATTTTGGACGAGAACAGCAAGGTTTTTTTGCTGGGTGTGTGACTAGGATTTTCTGGAGTATTTTTCCCAAACACGAATTTAAAGTAAGTCAAAATTGGGATCAAAAGCAAAAATCGTGAAAAGGCAATTTTTTTAGGTATTAACGAGTTTTTTTTTATTTAGGACGTCAATATCTTAAAAACTATAAAAGATAAAAAACTTACAAATCATAAACAATGTTTTTTAAACACCTTTTTATTTATGTTATATAATCTTTTTTCCAAATGCAATATTTTTTCAAGTTATAACAAAAAAAACGAATTTTCAGGATTTTTTCAAGGTACACCCATATTTGAAAGTGTTTTTTTTATTTTCGTATTTTTTAATGTATAAGAAAAAAAAGGAAAATCACATTAACAAGAAATAGTTATTTACCAAAATAAGTGGGAATTTGCCCACCATTAAGGAACGAGCAAGGGAGTTCGGGTAAGCCGTCAAGGGTGGAAAAGAACTTTCCGTAGTGTTAGGTACAACATATTTTCTACGAGGTGGAAAGTCAAACTCAAGCATTAGATTATTTTTTTTACCATTACTACTTATTATTATTAAAACATTAATCGAATAGAAGTTGGTAGTTTTAAAAAACGGAGGAGGCAAGTTGTTGGGTAAGTTGCGGAGTTGGAGATTGCCGTTGAGGTGAAATTGAACCGGTCGTCGTTACAGGTAACAGAGACACATTGTTGCTTGCTAGAAGACGGTACAATGGGCCTTGAGTGCGTTTTTGTTGTGTTCAGAGGTAGATGAATTTTGGGATAATATTTTTTTTTGATGTTTTCTTGAAACTTGTAGACTTTCAGGTAGCCTTCTAACAGATGATGACTTCCAACCTCCAAGTCTTTTAAAAATTCGTTTGCCTTCACCAGAATTAGCAACATTGTATGAGGAACGGCGAAAGCTATGTCCCTGTAAAGTTGTGGGTTTGGAAGACGTAAAAGGCAGCTATTTCAGAGGGCATCTTGCCAAAAGTATTTATTCCTATGCACTGGACAAACCCATTTTGTAATTAACAAAACACTTTTGTGGGTGTTTGGGCTTTGTAAACTGGAATTTCATACAAAGCTAGATATTTTCCATTTTCAATTTCGGAAATACAAAACTTCGGCTAGAATGGTTTTTGGAGTCTGAAATATTTACAATTAAAAGATTCTCCTTATCGTCAAATATCCCAATGCTAATTTTCATCAATTTTCTGACGACAGCACCAGCTAGCCGAAAATTGTAGCTCCCTTTTCATCGCTAGATAGACATCATTTGGAGACATTAATAAATTTTTGCTATTTCATCTTTCGAGAAAATTTTTCTTGGCAAAATCTCACATTTTGCTTCTTCAAAAATGATGTAACTTTGAAATATTTGCTTAAATCCATGTTCTTTTCGATCTTAATGAATTTTTTACCAAATTTAGGGTTTAGGTGATTACGAATCTTATTTTTTTGGCCGTTTCGTTTTTGAGATGTTTATGATCAAAGTTAAAAATCAAAGTAACCTTTTTTAACTATTCCTCCTTTTCATAATTTTGATTTTTACATCCTTGGCACACACTATTTCATAAACATTTTAAAAACTTGTTTTCATATTTATTTTACACCTTTTTTCTATTTAATTGCAAACATCCACTTTTCAACGCCCCAAAGGGCCGCAACATGTATACCGTAAGCAAATATGGCGGCTGCCTTTGGACTTGAAAGTTGTAATTTAATGAAAAATACAAGGTTTTAAAAGTGTTAATAAAATACCATTTAGGTAAAAAAATCAAGAATTGTGTACAAAAAAGGGAGAATATAGTGAAAATAAGGTTATTTAATATTCAACTTTGATGATAAATATCTCGAAAACATAACGTTGCCGAAATTTTTTTTTCAGATTCGTAATCAGCGCCCCAAAAAACCCCTGTATACCAAATTTGGTCAAAATCGGAGAGGAGGCAACTTTCGAGACAATTACCACACTTTTTAACATGGAATACTTTGACCATAAATTGGGTTTACATGTTTTAAAAGTTTCGCGAAATATGCCATTAAAACTTTTCATACTTTTGATTTTTTTCGCCAACCAGCTTGTAAATGCTGTATATTCTTTTCGTACCCGTTCGACTTGGACGGCAACAAATTAAATTTGCTATTTCGGCTGCGAGAATGGATTCAGGTAATTTCCCCGTCGAAGACTCCAAGGGAAACGTTTTTTATTCAAAATCGACGATACATCAGAATGTACTAAAGACACTTTTAATTATTTATCGATGACTTTTAATGACTTTGATCTTTTATAATTGGACACCGTCACCGGTCAAAACTAAAAATCTGACAAGCAAGTTTAATATATACCAGGATGTTTGAAACAATGTTTTTAAAACAATATTAATTTTTAGTGAATATTTCGTTGATTTTACACCTAATTTGTACAAATAAAATACTATGCCAATAATAGAATTATACTAAGTCAAACTTCAGAATTAAAAACATTTTAAGTACCTGTTTTAGTGGGAAATTTGCAAGGGTTTACTTTTCTGCACCAGTGCGGAAAGTGATTATTTCCGCACTAGTGCGGAAAAGTGACACTTTCCAAACTAAATTGCGTGCGGAAAAGTGCTGCTTTCCACACGCTAGTAGATTTTTTTTTCTATTTTGGACTGAAATATTTGGTCAAAATTACATTTTTGTTTATATCTCCTTTATTATTTATCTTATCAAAAATGTTTATGTAACTTTTTTGTAGACAATTGAAAAAAATATCTTTTTTGTTTAATGAAATTTTTTGTATCTCTTATAGTATATAAAATATAAAGTTGTAGTCCAAACATTCCGTGGTAGCAGGTTTCTGCCGGTAAATATACCGTTTCGGTTTTTGTTTTTTTTTCGATTTTCTGCTGCTTCACCCCCAATTTTGACTTTAGATTTGTTTTTAGCGAAAAAAAATACGCCAGAAAATCCTAGTCCGGCACCTAGCACACACCACTTTTTTTTGTGGACCTGTGTATCCATTAGTTACAAAAAAAAGCGTGCTGTGACATTATAAAATGGCGTTTTAAATGGTTAATGATTAATTTTTAAGAAGTAGAAGTTTATAAAAGTAAAAATTTCTTTTAATTTTTTTTTTTAATTTACGTCATGGCAAACTAGGTTTTTTTTCGGTAAGTGGATGTATTTAAAATATTTTTCAATTTCAAGACATTTTTCGTTTGATGAGCCGTTTTACTAGAAAAAACTTGTCCATTCACTGTAAAAATAATCAACTGTAATAATAAAACCATACGTAAACAATGTAAACATACGTAAATATATAACAAAGAAAACATTACTGAAGCAAATAAATAAATTCGCCATTTTGCAGAATACACTTATCAAGGCTCTTTTAAAAATATAAAATTGATTTTATCTATTGTCTTATTAAATAAAAGATTGACAATTATAAATCGCGTAAATAAATCCTGACGGCTGTTTAAGGGAGTCTTATAAACATTTTTTTCCAAGTGAAATTTTGCTTGAACAATTTTTCTTTCTGACAAACGAAAAATGTTCAAAAGTTCAAAAAATATCATAAATACATTCAGTTAGCCGATAAAAATATCTTGGTTGTTATAACGCTAATAGTATAGAAAAAGTAAATCAGCAAACACGTTTTTAGGAAATGTAGGAAAAACCGATATTTAATTTTTTAAAAATCGTTCAATACCGGCCAAATAAAGCAAAGTTAGTTAAACCCACTACTTTGGCATCATGGGCACGTCTACACGTTTTCTTTCGGATACCCCGTATAACAAGAATTTAAAGCAGTGCGAAATTAAGTCGGTGTTTCGCCCAAGTAAGGCAACATATACGGGGGGTAAAAAAAATTAACGCAAATATCCAGAATAATAAAATATTTAGAAAACTCTAATTTGGCACAAATGGTATATAAGTGGGGGGTTGGGAACTAGAACCAGCATGGTTTAGTCAAGGGGTTATACCCCAATCTTACCAAATCCCTACTTCAAACTTTCAAATAACATTATCTCCTATATGCTACTTAAAAAAAAGATCTCATTGAATATTATCCATCTACACAAGATTTTTTTTTCATTTATATTATTATTTATAAACAAGATAAAAAACATTATTTAAGTAAAATAAATAGAATTTTACTTAAATATTATTTTATTAAATTAAATGCTTAAAATACCTTCAACTTTGTTTTAAGCAACACTTCAATCCATTTTCGAAAACCCCTTACCTCAAAATGAAATGCATTTTAAAAATCTAATCAAATAAAATAACAGTTTTGTACAGATGGATACTACTTAAAAATACCTTTAAGTTAAAACGTCACAAAAGAGGAAACGTCATTTGAAATTTTTAAGTTGGGGTGCACGGTACCTAAAGGGTGACTCACCTATTGATTGAAGTATGGTGGCTTACCCATTTGTATAAAATTTATGCAGATTTTAACGTGACAAAAAGTACACTAAAATACTCACATTTACATTTTTTGGACACTGGTACTTTACTACTGGTATTTTGGTCCCATTAGTCACACATGTGAAACCATTTATACCACATTTTGAAAAATAAATTCTTGTTCCTGCCAAAACATCATTCGCATGGATTATAAGAAATAATATCAAGAACCTAACAATCATTTTTGTATTTAAAACTGTGGTCTTTAAAAATTTATAAATTAACTAATACAAATACATTTCAATACTAATAAAAGGAAGCTCTTATCCACATTTGAATATTACTTTAATTATAATTATAAAATTGACAAGGTTTTGCAGGAAGCGTTCTGCAGTATCTTTTTGTTAAATGGAATTTTTTGTATGACTGGCTCTAGCTGATATAAGTAAAAATCCCTGAAAAGAAGTTTATCAATATTTAATTTAATAATAATAATGTTAGATATTTTTGCAAGGGCTATAAGTAATAGTAGCTTGTAATTTTTATTATTATTATAACATTCAATTTTTTGCTTGAAATATGTTACGCCTACATTTTTTAGCCTTGTTTTTTGTTGGGTTATCTTGAAAACCCAAAATATTTTGAAAAAAAGTCATGCTTTAGTATACCCTGGGCAATAATAAACAGTAGAAATATCTGTCAAAATACCGACATATCATATGGTCATGAGATTTTGCTTTAAAAATAAAAATTATAGGAGTTTTGGTTAACGAAATAATGGAAAATTTGACGTGGTATGATTTTTGACATACCAGTAAACAATCATGATCACCCAACCTTGTCATTTTAAAATTTTTAAATAATATAAATATATATTTTAAATATATATAAATATATATATATATATATATATATATATATATATATATATATATATATATATATATATATATATATATATATATATATATATATATATATATATATATATATATATTATATATATATAATATATATATAAAATGTGTGTTGTGTATTATATTTTGTTATAATATATTTACTTATATATAATTATTAAAACATTTTATTTGAGTTCACAAAGTCAACTGAAACTCTTAAACTTGCTATAAAAATACTAAAGAAAACAGTAAAAATGTGTAAAAAATTAAACAATACTAAAATCATTTTAATTTTGATTTAAAATCTTTATCCATTTCTTGGAACTTTTTTCCTGTTATTTATGTCTCAATTTTTATGACTAATACATTTATAATTTTTGAATATACGATTGGTGGTGAGTTAGTTCGAGAGTTTTTTTTTAATGCAGGTATCTTAGAAATTTATTTACAGTGAAATCTGGTTAATTGGGATTTTAAGGGACCAAGGATTTTGTACTATTTAAAGAGGTTTTTATTTATCCAGTTTTTCAATTAGACAGGTTTAAAATAGTTGTTGTTTCATTTACAGAGGCCCGCGCTTATAGAGGTCAAAATGTACCGCTATTCCATATGTGAGAGAGTATTTATTGAAATAATGATTTACCACTTACACATTAAAAATCCATTAAATATACTGCCCAAAAAATAATAAAATGTTTCACTTATACAGGGGTTTGATCTACAGAGTCCCTTTTATAGAGGTTAACATCGCAAAAATCCTAGACATTAAATCTCATTTAACCAGGTTCAAAAAGTCCCATTAACAGAGGTAATTCAATAAAAAACAGCCAGGACCTCATTGTAATTCTCAATAATAGAGGTTTCTCACTTATCAAGGTCCCACTTAACCAGGTTTCACTGTATAAGCAAAAGGTCACTTATCACGAAATCTCGAAAACTACTTGACCTATAGAGCTAAAAAATGAAATTTGGCACGAAGCCGGATTATAAGTAACAAATGTCAGGGAGTAAATTGGTGAGTGAAAATGTGTATGAAACTTCGTCATTTCTGGACTTAGAGGTACGAAAATTGGTAAGTAGGCTATTGACTACGATTAAAAATAATGTTTCAACATTTTTAAAATTACATTCCATAGAGGGTGAAAATAGGGATGAAAGTTTGTATAGAAAAATCGTAGTTTTTAAAGGTGTAAATATGGTAGTTGACAATTAGGCTTCTGATTATCCAGAAAAATTAAATGTTGTAGCATCATCCTCTGAGGGTTTAAAAGGTGGAATAAAAGTTTGTATGAGAAAATTCTTCATTTCTGAACCTAGAACCACGAAAAAAGAACCATTCTAGTATTTGTCAATTTTTTGGAAAAATAAATTATTTAAATATTATTAATTTTAATGATTGTTTATAAAAACATATCGGGTCGAAGGAAAAAGGCAGGTAAGTCATTTTTTCGCGAAAATCTTAATATTGCTTCCATTAGGTTCAGAATAAGCGTAAGCATCTTTTAAAGCTTCTAAACTGGAGTAAAAACAGTTTTTTTAAAAGATATACGGCATCAAAGTTTTACCATAAGGAAAGAAAGCAGAGATGTCAAGACGTTGAAACATTAAAATGTGTTATTCTTAGTTTCTAAAATAACTGACTTACCTGTTTTTCCCTGACCCCTTCATATAATTTACTAACTTATTTACAAACGTTATTTAAATTTAAAATTTAAATAATAAAAATTAAATACGATTTAATAAAAATGCTTAGTCGCACGACGCGCGTTACGCCGTGGAGTGTGTGCCGGACGACGGAGATGGGAAGCGGGATGTGATGTGACCAAGGAAGTTTGCAGGTATATGCAAGCCCAATGCTATGGCCTATTCGATCAAAAAATGTCCAGCCCACTATGAAAATTACTGTCCTAGTGGGCCCCGCCGATTCTGCGCAATAACAAAATTCCACGATGTATTTTAATGTGTTGCCTACTTACACACTGATAAATCAGTGTGTAGTTAGGCAATACATTATACTTTTATGAGAGCCGGAGTACCGTTTTCTGGTGCAACTGCGCGGCGCGTACGGTACTTTATCCGCGCTGTACCATCAACCGTCGTCGTCTTATCAATCCTCCTTTCAAGCGAATTTCATGTTTCGTTGTGGTTTCGTCGTTTTCGTTGTGGTTTGCGCCGAATTAATTTCGATTGTTTTGCTTTGTGTGATTATATTTTGTAGTTGCAGAAGTTTTTTGGATTGATAAAAACCTTCTTATTTTAGTGATTAGTGTTTATTAAATTGTGACTATAATTTTGTGTTAATTGTTTGTTACTTATAATATCGTAACAAAATGCCTAGAGGTTGTATGGTTTTGTCTTGCAAATCCAAGGGTAACATACCCGGCATTTTTTACTGTAGGTAAGTATTTCTTATATTTAAATTAGGTGCTTCTTATGAGACGCAACGTTAGGTAACCGAATAAATAATTATGAATAATAAAAAATGATAATTTTATAGGAAATAGCAGTAAGAAAAGTAAGGCAGTCTAAATAAGTAACTTATTTTCGACGTTTTATTTTTCAGATGTCAATCTTTAAATATGACAACTAGATTAAACTCATTTACACTATCTTGCCCTTTTTTATCACAAAATCGGTACGTGAAACTATAATACAATGTTTAAAATTTATTTTAAAAAATCGTGTTCTCATTTATTTTACTAAGATTTTTGGTAAAAATACAAAACTCCCGAAAATATCGACCGTTTAAATAGAAAGCTGTAAAGTGGCGCCATCTATTCTTTTCATATTTAATCAGATGCTATAAAATCCAATATTACACAATTATTTTAAATATTCTATACTAGTATCGTTTAATAACCAACCATTTTGCCCAAAAAATAACAAAAGTGAATGTATAGGTAGTTTAAATTTGACATTTAATGATGTCAACTTTATAGATAGTAACAAAGAATTATGGAAGTCCGGACCTGACCTATTCATTGCGCAAACTCCGCGGGGCCTATTTCCCTATTCTCGCTGCCCTGCATGCCCAGACAATTTTGTTGTACAGCATTGGCCTTCAATATACCTTCAAACTTTCTTGGATGTGACGCGATAGAGTAAGAAGGAGGAACCTTATTTAGTATTTCTACTGACAGACGTCGTTGTCATAAGTATGAAATGCACGAAATTTTCCCGCAGAGCAGGAAAAAAAAACAAAACAGGTAAAATCCACGTCCCGTCCACGCAGGCAAAACGCTAGTGTTTATAAGCTTTATTAAAAGTATTTTAAAAATAGTTTCTAAATTTTAGTTGTAAATCAAATGCAATATTAAGATCTCGCATTTTTCAATCCCAGTCGACACTATATTTTCCATTTTGCATGGAAAAGTAACTGGTATTTTCTCTTAGTTTTTTTAGTTTTTTGTATTACTTTATTATATGGTAACACTCAACTAATAAAACTAGAAAAATATAAAGGAAAGAAAATGTATAATATACCAGAATCATCTTATTGATATAAAGAAATAAAATTGTCTTTAAGCGTTTCGTGAATCCATATACGAGATAAAATACTTTTAAAGCTTATTGATTTTAATACGAAAGTGGTCACACCAAAATCTATGTTTTTCAAGACGGATCCCTCCATGTTTACACACCCTAAAAAAAGAATATTAAAAGATCGCATGTTTGCAAGAGACTTTAAGTATTCTGTTTTTGGCAAAACCGACGGACGAGGAAAACTGGAAGCTCTCGAAATTCCCCAAGCTTTTAACAATTCAGTAAGGCGTAAACGTGAGCAAAATTTCCCAAAGTTTTGTCGGCCTTTCCAGACGGACTTTTCCCTGTTTGCGGTGTTTTTCTTATATAAATAAAAGATTGAATTCGTAAACAGTTGGTTTTTAGATGAGTTTTTTGATAAATATTTGTGTTTTTTATTTTAGGATTAATTTAATTTTTAATTAAAATTATTAAATTATGCAAAAATCAAAAACATACACAAAAATTTCCAATGCATTAAAATTTTTTAAGTACTTTCTGTTTTTTGACAAATTTTCTTAAGTACAGGATGTCCATAGTGATTAAATATTTCGCAAAGTATTGGGTGAAAGAGCATCTGCGTATGTTGTAAGTAAAGGTCACTGTTTGGAAAAGAGTAACAATGGATCGGGTTACCGGTGAACAACGTGCTATAAAGGGTGTTTAAATTTGACTTTCACCATTGGAATCTTAGAAAAGGTAAGAAATACGAGAAAGTTTAAATTGGAGCAAAGTTGTGTATAGGGGAGCCCATAAATACACCGTTGAAAAATTATCTGTTGTACTTTTGGAAATATGGCGGAAAAACTAAAATTTTTTGAGTTTACTTCAAAAGGTAAAAAAAAACAAAAATACATTCTTATTGAAACTTTTTACACATAATCCATTGGCAAGGTCAAAAATTTCTTACGACGTTTCGTTTTCGCTAAACCATCATCAACTTTATTTTTTTAAATGTGGTCCTTGATTGTTTATTGCATTTTTTGAAGCAGTTTAAATTTCAATTACAATGATGTAGAAGACTTGATATTTTTCTGTTAAATAAACATATTTTCCATAGAAGACAATGAGTTAGACAAGGAACGCACATGATTTCTCATAGGAGCGTTCCATATTTGGTAAATAAATATTAGGTGTTATACATTTTTGTTATTAAGATAATGAGGGGTTCAAAAAAAATTAAATAAAACATCCAGGGCTGTATTTAAAAAAATTAAGTTGATGATGGTTTAACGAAAACGAGACGTCGAAAGAAATTTTTGACCGCGATGTATTTTTAGAATTTTTCTAACTTTTAAACTAAATTTGTAAAAAAATAAAAACAAAAATCGAAAATTTCAGTTTTTTCGCCATATTTCCGAAAGTACTTTAATTTTTCAAAGGTATGTTATTGGGCTGCCCAATATGCAACTTTGCCCCAATTCAAACTTCTTTACCGTTTCCGAGATCCCAAAGAGTACCACGAGAAAAATCATTCTTTAATAACAGTTTGACGTTTATATTGTGCCCATTATCACCTTCATGGCATAATAAAGCTTTTTCTGCCAGGTTAATTGGATTTTGAATTAATAAATTAAAAAAAAGACACCATTATAGATAAAAATCCTACTTGTTGGTCCAGGACTGTGAAAAATCATAAAAACATAGAACGTGTTCCTGTCTCAGTAACGCGAAATTCTCGACGTCGGTGCGAAAAAGTGTTCCTTTAAATTTAAGAAAAACGTTTGTTTACAACATACTGATAAAGATTTTAATTTCCACCCATACAAAATTCAATTGGTACAGACTTTAAAGGTTGAGAATTATCCACTTCGAGCTGCTTTGGCAGATACATTATTAAACAATTTTGAAAAATTTGACAATACTTAGTGGCGGGGTTCGCTTTCATTTACACGGGTTAGTGAATAAACAGAATTGGTCCCTGAAGAACCCTAAGGAGAAGTATCAAAGACCACTGCACTCTTTCAAAGTGACGGTAAGGGCTGCACTGAGCGCATCTGACATAATTGACCCTATTTTTTTTTGTCTGTACTTTTCAACGATACAGAGACAAGTTTAGCAATTTTCTTACACTAGAGATGGATAATTTAAAACAATTCAATAAACGCACTAGGTTTCATCAGGACGGTGCCACCCCACATACCGCAAACCTTTCGATGGTTCGCGGGAAGAGTGATCTCTTAGCGGGAGGATATTAACTGGCCACTCAGAATTCCTGATTTACGCCCCAATTTTTTTTTATAGGGTTTTCTAAAAAAATAGATATACAGTACGATACCAAGAAATAAGAATCAGTAAAAGCAAAGAATCCGTGAAGAAATTCAAGAAATCACTCCAGACAGTCATTGCACATTTTCGATTCTGCCTTGAAAAGGTGCTGCGGCGCGACGGAAAACATGTTATTTTTCACAAATAATTTTCCTTTTTTTAACTTTAAAGTAAAATTTATTTAAAAAAAATAAGTCTTTTATTAGTCAAGATACACCGTACCGTTTTCAAAAGAGAAAAACATTTCTGGACACCCTATATTTTTGGCAAAATGTCATAGGAAATATTTTTAAAAATGAAACTTTATTTCCTGAAATTTGCAAACACAAAGTTAGTATACCAAAAACAAAATATCTAACTTGATTTTTTTAATATATATATATATATATATATATATATATATATATATATATATATATATATATATATATATATATATATATATATATATATATATATATATATATATATATATATATATATATATATATATATATATATATATATATATATATATATATATATATATATATAAATACAGGGTGATTGGTATGTAGAAGCGAAAAATGAAGGCCAAATAAATTTTTTAATTCTGAATCGAAAACCAAGAAAATACTTTTTTTAAAAATTCCTTCGTTTCCGAGATATTTCACTATAAAGTTTTCCAAAAGAAAAAAATTAAATCACATTGTGGGTGTCGCTAATCTTAGTTGGCGCTTTTAAACAATTACGTCATATGAAATCAAGTTTGCCCGGTTGCCCAAAAGTTAGACACTTGTCAATCTGTTATTGGAAAAATCACAATACTCATAAACAATATCACTGTATACCTTGTTAGCGAACTCACATTTTTTTGTGATTTTTCCAATAACAAATTGACAATTGTCTAACTTGTGACAAAGGTCAAACTTGATTTTATATTACGTAATAGTTTGAAAGCGCCAACTAAGACCCCCCTTAGGGATTTTTGGCAAAATTTTAAATAGTGAAAGATCTTGGAAACAAAGGAAAATTTACAAAAAAAGTATTCTTGGTTTTCGATTCAAAATTTAAAAAAATTAATTGGGGTTTTTTATTTTCGCCTCTACTTACCAATCACCCCTGTATTTTATATACCGGGTGACAACAAAAATCACTCCCCGGCCCTTTATTTTCTTGAATGCATATGGCTTTCAAATTTTGAGATGATATAGTATATCATAAGATGCCGATTTTGGATATTGTAACATGTGTCTATTTTTCCCGGTTTTTAACCGGAAACGACATCAATTTTGATTTTTAATGGAATACCCTATATATTTTCGGAATTTGGATTCTACGGATTATTTCTGATATAAATCTATGTTATATCCTTACCTATCTCTGCTTGTTTTGAGAAAATGGCGATTAAAGATGTACAAACTACCGCACATTATGCAGTTGTATGGAAAAACAAATAAATTTCATAAAAATTTAATATGTTTAATTTAATTCTTCCTAAAGGCTCTATCATGGAGGTCATAATAAAACTACCCGGCTTCCCCGGAAGTACTGCAAAAATTGACTTTTCTAATAATGTTACTTCAAAAATGTTAATGCAACACCCTGTATATTTTTTAAAATTTAAATTGTACAAGTCATTCCTGATATAAAATCCCTATTATATCCTATATCTATCTTTGTTAGTTTTTAAGAAAAGGGCGATTAAAATATTCAAAAGACCGCACATTATGCTTTTATAGGGGCAGAAAATTTTCTCAAAAACTAACAAAGATAGGTATATGATATAATATAGATTTTATATTATATCATATATAGAAATGAGCCGTAGAATCCAAATTTTTAAAACATATACAGGGTGTTGCATTAAAATTTTTGAAGTAACATTATTAGAAAAGTCAATTTTCGCAGTACTTACGGTAAAGCCGGAACTAGTTTTATTATGACCCCCACAGATAGGGTCTTTAGAAAGAATTAAATTAAACATATAAAATTTTTATAACATTTATTTGTTTTCCCATAAAATTGCATATCATGTGCGCATGTGCGGTCGTTTGGACATCTTCAATCGACCTTTTCTCAAAAACAAGCTGAGATAGGTATAGGATATAATATAGATTTTATATTAGAAATGATCCTAAAATCAAATTCAAAAAATATACATTTACCATTAAAAAAATCAAAGTTGATGTCGTTTCCGGTTTTTAAACCCGGGAAATGATAAACAAAATTTTTAATATCCAAAATCCCTCTTATGATATAATCTGTCATACTAAAATTTGAAAGCCATAGTTTTCATTCAAGAAAATAAAGGGCTGGGTAGTGATTTCGTTTCACGTATATATATATATAATATATATATATATATATATATATATATATATATATATATATATATATATATATATATATATATATATATATATATATATATATATATATATATATATATATATATATATATATATATATATATATATATATATAGAAAAATGTAAAATCTTGACCGATAATTGAATAAACAACGGAAGGGGGATTCGGTCCCCTTTATTAAAAGTTAAAACTTTTTCAGTCCTTTCGGAAAATTTATTTCCTTTTTCAAGGCTGCAATATGAAAAAAAACCTTTTACATGAGATAAAAGACTAACATTTAAAAATTACCGCTAACATGTTAATGGAAAATGACTAATGCCCCCAAAACCATATTATAAATTAAAAACTTTAAAAATTATGTGTGATGTTTTTAAAGTTTTAATTTATAATATGGGGTTCTCTGGTGTGGCGCCCATTTTTAATTTATAAGTTAATGTTAGTCTTTATCTCTTTAAGGTTTACATATTCAGCCTTGAAAAAATTTCGAAAGGACTTAAAGTTTTCTTTGGATAAGCCCGGGATTTCTCAGTTGTTTATATATATATATATATATATATATATATATATATATATATATATATATATATATATATAGTAAATACGTATTATTATTAAATATTTGAACTAATAATAAATGTAGTCATTTCTTAGGCATTTGTTTGGTAGGTAATTTCTTTAAATATTTTTAAATACTTTTTATGTTCACATACATATTAATTTTTTTTGTAAAACTTTATTCGGTTAAAAAAGATAAATAGAGTTTTAAAATTATTTTTAGCACCCTATTTTATTTTAACAATCCTTCGTTTTCCCAGTAAGGTAATGACAGTAACCCATTTTTTTTTAAACACCTCATCTTCAAAACAACAATAAATGAAGGATACTGTACAGGAATTGTTTAATTTTTTCTGGGATTATTTTAGTGAAAAAAATTATTTAGCTTTTTTTCAGAATATAAAAAGATATATATATATATATATATATATATATATATATATATATATATATATATATATATATATATATATATATATATATATATATATATATATATATATAATGTATATATATATATATATATATATATATATATATATATATATATATTTATTTTAAATTCTGTATAAATCTAAATTTTTAGTACCTTGTGAAGAAAAAGTCTGCGACAGTATAACTAAAAACATACAAATATTTTATTATTTCTTTAAATAATTGAACCTAATGAAAATATAAAAAATGTAAAATATTTTTAAATGGGTGTCCTCTGTTAATCAAAGAAAAGATTATTAAAAAGAAATAAAATTTAAATTTACTTACAAATATGAAGAGACACCTACACGTCGACATGTTTCCATGATTCTCGTCAGGGTATATCCATATTTGTTAAAAAAATGATTAATTCTAAGAAAATTTACTTAGAAGTAAGGATAACTTTTATTATTTTAGCAAAAGAAATTACTTTTCAATAATCGTTTGCAACTGGCCATCATATCTGCTTAGGGCCAGACTACAGCGATAATGGCCAGTGACTATGGCGATAGAAGGTGATAGAAGTACAAAGGAAAATGGAACAACACAAAATGTACTAAGCAGCTCTTTGCGATCATTGCAATAGTGGCTTCAAGCAAAACGCACCTTTAATATGATAAAATTAAATATCTTTTACTTTATTTTTTTTCGCATGTTTATTAAACAATCCATTATTGAATTTTTAATATTAACAAACCAAATAAAAAAAGGATGTATTAAATATATCTTCCTTGACTAAATTGTAAATACATTAAAACGCAAGAAAGCCGAAAATTCGTTTCTAAACCACTAGAACCAAGAAGATTTTTTCAAAGATATATGCACCCTTTGTAAAGCGCCCCCTAAATTGAGGTCTACGTTGCGTTTGATATTAAAATGTCTTCATTTAAATATTTCGAACCCCCAAACATGATTTAAATAACTTTTTCCCCGTTCACTTTAAAACATCTGAAGTAAAAATTGGCATTTGCCTGTTAAAAATGCAAATTTAAATTGGCAATATTTAGGACTTGTGTTTTTACAAGAAAGGCATGTTCTAAATATACCGCATGTTCCAAATTTAAATTTTATCATTAAGATCTCGATAAGAATACAGTTAAATTAAGACAAAATGACTAAATATTATGTTTTTTAAGCTATTTTGCAGTTTGAATTTTTTTACTTAAAATTCTTCCTGCTGCAATGTTTCTATTGTCTCCTGTATAAAATTTTATTTAAACTTTTATTTATTGGTGAAATAACACTAAAATCTTGGACATCCATTATCTTTATTTGTTAATTGATACACAACGTTTTGGTTAGTGACATTATTTAAAACACTGTTGTCCGGTCTCGTCTTAGTAAGAATACTTCGTAGAGTGGTTTGGATTCGCGATTCTGCGCGGATATTTTCTGAAATTCCTTTCAAGAGAACGTTTTGATTGGTGCAACTTATCTTAACTATGAAAATTACGAACTTACTGAAATTTTTAAATAACCTATTAAACATTTTTAAAATTTCTAAGAATAAATTAAATACACAAATGAATCTTTCGGTTGTGACTTATAACTATATTTTAACCTTTACACTGGTGTAAAACGCTCTTTTGGTTCTAGTTAGTTTAGTTCTAAGTTAGTTTTTCGTATACTTTCAAGATATTTTTAAGGTTAGTTTAAAAATTAGTAAAATATTTATTAAAATAGTCGGGCAGCTGAAAGAAAAAAGGCGCCAGCTGTATCCCAGGTAGCTGAATCTGAAACTGAAGATAGAAAGAAGATCTGAAGATCTGAAACTGAAGATAGGGAGGGTGATAGATATCACGGCACCTAGGCCTCAGTAGGCCCGTTGTGCTTCCTCCTAAAGGGGACTTCTTATTCAGTACACCGCCCATCCTACTGATTTGAAGTAGGTAAGAACGTCGCCGAGGGGAATCTCCTTAATGTCGGCTAAGGAAAGCCAATACTCGCCCAGCATGGATCTTCTCTTGGACGAGAGTGCAGGGCAGTCACAAAGGATGTGCTCCACCGTCTCGTCTTCCTGTTCACAACCTCTACATAGAGGCGCTAGTTTAAAAATTAGTAAAATATTTATTTAAATAGCCGGGCAGCTGAAAGAAAATAGCGCCAGCTAAATAAAATATAATATTTTTTAAGCGGCTATACGAAAATTGTGGCGTGGGAGTTTGTTAGTCTCCGCCTACCGTCTCAACGTCCTTTCGCCCGACCCCTAAGGTGTAGCGTAAATGCACTCTTAATGACGTCCATTCGATTACATGATAGTCGCCCATGGACAAGTAGGATACATCCAAGAGACGTCACGTCACACTTAAGATGTCCCATAAACGTCTAAATAGTTACTTTTATCACTAAAACACGCACAGCACAAAGTTGTATTTCTTTTTTTTACCAAAATCCAAAAAGTAAAGAGCTATTTGTTAGTTTTTGCGATCTGATTTGAAGTACCCACATATATTATCTTTGGAGAAATTCTTCAATGTTCTTTAAAAATTTTGTTTAAAAGACTAAACTGTACTATCAAATTTTAAAAAACACTTTTAAATTTAAGGAATTACTTAATATTTTAAATATATTTTTTTCTTAATTCACTTAAATGCGGCTGGTCCTTCAATCCGTTCGATAAAAAGAAAACATACACTCCACATTTTTACGTGATAAAAATAGACATCACGCTCTTTACAATTAATACCGTGACATTTTTATCACTTTTTAATAGAATAACTGACATTTTTACACAACACTCTAATTGAGTAAGACTTTTATTACGTCTATAAAAAACACACAAAGACACGTGTATGGGAACATTATGTTACCCCACTGAAGCGTGCACCCTTTTTAAGACCCACAGTCCCATATAAACCCATAAAACACCTCGTAAACCCATCAAATAATTAAAGTCGATATAAAAACGCAATGAATATCGTATCTTCCTGTAGTCGGAATTTTGTTTGGTATTAAGAAAAGTACTGTCGTTTTTAAAATGTGTAGGTTAAAGTAATTTATGTGTTAAAAATTGGTAATTTTTGTGTTTATGTAGGATTTAAAACTTCTTAAATAACAACCTATTAGTGTATCTAGTAAGGTTAAATTAGGTGGTAAAAATAAAACTATTTGTACATTTTTACTTATCATATGCATGAAAAAATAAATGGCATATTTTACACTATAGCGAACATAATTGGGTCCTTGATGCATTAACGTGATTTTTGGTCCGACTGTCCAATATAAATTTAAGATCTCTTAAAAGTGATACTTGCATTAACCCAGGCTTGCTTTTTAAAATAGTGTGAGACACGGGCTTGAAAAAACAATTTTAAAGTGAAAATTGATATCGTCAAAAAATTATAAATGGGATTTATAGCAAAAGGGAGAAAATGAGTATTATGAGCTATAAAAGTAGATTTGTTATTAATAGTAAGCCTTGGGGTGATTTACCATTGATTTGGTGAAAGCTGAAGATTTCTTTTTCTTCCCTGGAAGCGTCTTGATTCACTACCGGAGGTAGCCCAGCCTCTTGGGCTTTTTGTGCCTAATCTTCCATTATCTTCCTCTCATTAGTCTTGTTCCTTCTACAAGTCTGTATAACCCCGAGTGGGGTTGGTTGACATATTCCTGTAGACTCATTTTTGGTTGCCCAAATAATGCCTGTCTTTTGTGATTCAATGCTTCACATTCGCACAGGATATGGTAGGGTGTTTTTTCCCCTTGGTCGCACATTCTGCAACTTGTGGCCCCATTGTAGGTGTCCTCTTAGGTTATCATGCCTTGTTAGCAGCCCGACTGTTATGCGAAGTCTTTTCCTACTTTGTCTGTGAGGTTCTTCCTACGTTCCATATCTATTCCACTGAGGTTCCCCCAGTATTTCCCTTGTTTGTTTCGGATCCATTCCTGCTGGGGTTTTGGTCACTCCAAGGGCAGGTTCTGGTCCAAAGTATGGTGTGGATGATACCTTTCTCGTTGCCTTTTATTCCTGAATGTCCTGGTACCCACAAGATAGTTATCCTGTTGCGTTCTCCCAGGACTTCCAGATCTTTTTGGCATTCCCATGTCAGCTTGGACGTTACCTTGGGGTTTACTAGTGCCCCTAGTGACGGCTGTCTGTTTTTATGCAGATCCGCTTATTTTCATAAACCCTCCTGCTATTTTCTTTTGCTCAGTGCAGTAAAGCATATATTTCCGTTTTAAATACAGAACTGTGTGTTTCTAGTGAAATGTAGAATTGTGAATTCCTCATTTCACTGTACACGCCCGCTCCAGTTTCCTGTTCGGTTTTGGAACAATCCGTCTCCAAACCGTGCCGGGGAGATCGGGAGCTGAAGATATAGGTCGATAGGAAAGTAGTGTCTGACCAAAGCTTACACTTTGCTTCAGCTTCGGACAAATTTAAAGATTTGGGCAAAACTAGGTTTGGAATTCTAGCACCGAGAACGGAGAAACCAACAAAGTTATTACGATTCATTCCCACGAATTGAAAGCTGGGTAATAGCAGGGCTGTATAATCGGCCGATACTTAAGACCAACAAAATGTTGGGCTTTTTGCACATTTTGCTTTTTAGGAACATCAGCTAAATTAGGCTTATATCAAAATTGTACTTAATAATAATATTATAAAAACTTCTAACTAAACACTGAATATAAAATATTCTTTACGTTCCTAAATTAAATACTAATACTGTCTTAGTCATTATGATGATATAAACCATAATATTATATTGACTAATATAATTTTACAATAAAACAGTAAAAATTATTTCTAGTAATTTGTATTTCCAATTATCAATAATGCTCGGTAACACATAAAACGAAGTGAAATAGAATTTGCATCGGTGATTTTAAATTTTTTGATTTAAGTAAAATCTTCTGCATCGGCTAGGAGCAAAAGCCAAACAATCGCCTTCATCCAAAAATTTACCTTTGCTCGGATACTATAGGAAAGAACACTGATAATCCAAAAAATAATTTGGATAAAACCCGTAGGATAGAAGTTTTCTTAAGGAGCACAACATACCAGCTCTGATCAAAGGCCTTAAATATATTAAGAAAAATATTGAAAAATTTGTCAAGCAACTTAATAATTGGTAGTGCTATTTCTGGATACTTTCTTGGCGACAGATTGCACAAGTTTGGCCTTCCATCTGTTTGGAAAAATGCCGCTGTCATAAAAAATTCGGAATAGGCCAGATAGGGATAGACGCAAACTTAGGCATATATATTTTAACATAATTATTTATATGCCACTCAGCCCAGGAAATTTTTTGCTATAAAGCTAAGAAAAAATTAACTTGATTTGCTTGAGTTTAAATATTAGACTAAGCTTATATCCATAAGGTCGATCAGATGTGGGTTTCACCTGATCCAAAACCTTTAGTCTCAAATCTTAATCCACAGCTACAAAATAAAATATTAAAAGTAATCTGGTTTTAATACAATAAAATTTTTGTTCCAAAAAAATTGAAAGAAAAGCTGAAAACAAAAAACAACAACCATTAAAAACAAAAAACTAAATTCCAAATTCTGTTTACACCATCGTATTTATAGTCGTACGATCGACCCGAGAAAGTTCAATTCAACAAAATAAGTAGATTGACTGGAAGGACAAAATCGGTTAAAAATATGAGTCCGAATCGATTATACCGCTCATTTTGAGCAGATATTAATTATCCTATATAATTTCCAACCGATGAAATCAATGATATAAACGTAGCCTTTGGTATTTTATGACAAATAAAAGTCACTGTAAGAAAATGATAATTAACAAAAGTAACAAAAATAGACCTTTTGCCGAAGGGTGACCGCAGTCGAACCTAAGAAAGCTGGGATAGACCGAAGAACAAACGAACATGTCCGAAGAGAAGTCAAGTCAAATAATTTGGGCATGTGCTAAGAAACCCACCAAACAGATATCCAAAGAGAGTATTTGAATGGACTCCTAAAGAAAAAAGAAAAGGGGTAGGCCAAGAAGATCATGGAATGGAACCATACGGGAAACAATAGATGTCCGCTTTTTTGGCATCGAGCAACGGGAACTGGCAGAAAATTATTTAAAAAAGACTTTATCTCTTCTTGTAAACAATAGATCCTTACACTTTTTTGTCTCGTGGACGACTTGTCATGTTCTTCGGTTTTAAAAAATGTATTATCTTGAAATATGTTTTCGGCATATGATAGAGACACTTGCAGGTTGTATTCTACCCCTGGAGGTTGTTCTAGACCAAAAAATAATTTGGTTTTCGAAACTTACTTTGGAAACGGAAATGTTACAAATATTTTAATAGTTATTCGTGTCAAAGGGCCAAAAATATGTATTGCCTTGTATACAAAAAGGAACTTTATATATTATGCGATTGGTATAACGGATTTTTGGGCTCTGACTGAATAGTTTAATTAAAATACTTACTTTCTTCGGTACTATACTTGTAAGACTTAAATCTCTTTGGTTTTACTTGAGATTGACGTAGGCAAAATTAAATGAAAAAAAGTCTCGTCAATAGTTATTTGCATTTGTAGTCATGGTTACCGACTTTTTAAACCCAAAAGAAGCATTTGTATTCAGGTGTCTTTGATTTCGCCATTCTTAAAAGAAAATAAACAAAATTTAAAATTTTTAGAATCTAATTTTATAGCATGATTAGGAAAACCACGGTTAATAATTTTAGGATTGGGGTTCCCTTGGTTTCTCTGTTTAAGATGTTCGTCAGATGGGAACTCTTTGGTTCAGGTCCCACGGCCATGGACTGGGGCATCTTCCTTTTATAGACTTCTTAAAAAATCTGTCACCGTTTTTAAGATATGAAAAAATTAATAATTAGTTGAAAATCAAACCATAATTAAATAAATTTGACTTTTAAATTCGACAACGTTTTTTTGAAAAGATTTTTTGTGTCATAACTTTTAACTCGGAAAACAGACATGAATTTAATGCCCCAGTTTTCCGAAAACTTGAAGTATTTCTCTTATTTCCGATATAAAAAGACCTATAATATCTTTTTTACGATCGCATAGATTGATGTTTAATCTGGTTTTTCAACAGTCCTGATTTATAACTGTCTTAATATGTTTGGATATTTATTTAAAATTTGTTGTTTTTGTTCCAAGCACTATACGAATTGTTAAAATTGTAAAACACACGAAAATAGGACACCCTGTACATTAATCCAAAAAATTTTAAAAAGCGATTTTCTTTTAAAATATGAATTTGTTAAAAACAATATCTTTTTTTTGTCTTACAGGTCTTTAAATTCTGCTTTTTTATGATTTTTTTAGGGGCTTAGGGGTAAAAAAATAAATTTACCCCTTCTAATTTCTTAAATAAAATTTCCAACATCGTATTCGAATTCAGTGGTAAAATGGGGAAAAAACTTTTTTTAGCGGTATTTATGTTTTAGGGTGTAGGGGGTAAAAAAAGGTGAATTCAGCCCTTCTTAGCTCTCAAATATAATTTTCTATATCATATTCGAATTCAGTGGTCCAAAAAACCTATATGTATCAATAAAGATGAAGAAAAAAAATGCAAAACGTATGTTTGAGGGGTGTAGGGGTAAAAAAGAGAATTTAGCCCTTCTTAGCCCTTAAATGTACTTTTCAATATCATATTCGAATTTAGCGGCCCAAGATACCTGTATGTACCAACAAAAAAGAAGAAACAATTTTTTTTAGCAAAATGTATGTTTTAGGGGTCTAGGGGTAAAAAAAGATAATTTAGCACTTCTTAGCCCTAAAATGTAATTTTTAATACCATATTCGAATTCAGTGGCCCAAAAAACCTATAAGTACCAATAAAAATGGGGGCAAACTTTTATTAGCGAAATGTATGTTTTAGGGGTGTAGGAGGTAAAAAAGGGGTAAATTCAGCCCTGCTTAGCCCTTAAATGTCAATTCTAATATTCTTTTTGAACTCAGTGGCCTAAAAAACTTATTTGAACCATTAAATATGGAAAAAAAAGTTTTTTAAATAATTTTATGCTGCTTGGGGGGTAAAAATTAAAAAAATGGGTTAAAAAACACTCTCTTTCGTAGGATCCACTATTTCTTTTCGACACGACAAAGTTAAGTGTTGTGTTTGCTCAACAGATTTTTCAATCTGAATCAAGGAAAAACGAATACTAGTTAAAATCAATTAGGCAGTTGAAATAGACGTCTACTGAGACCAACGAAGAATGGAAATACTGGTAGGTTTTTAACCGACTTAAAAAAAGAGATTATCAATTCGACACTTATAGGAACAGCAATATCTTTACATATAATCATTTATTAGGGCTTCCAAACATGTACGTATATTTGTTATATATTTCCTCGATACTGTTAATCGGATTGGAACCATACTTTTTTTTACCTGTCATTATCTTGTCATGTTTATAAAATGTACCTAAAAAGACCAGTATAGCTTTGCTTAGGTACTCTAAAACATTCTTAAGAAACCAACTAACTAAGGTTGGAGTGAAAGAGAAGCAATGTACCCAACTTTATTTAAAAATAGTTTTACCTTATAAATAAAATCAAACTTTTGGTCAAGACTTTTAATTTCAAAAAAAGTCTACTTGACGTGGATTTTTGTCAAATACTATAGATTCTCTATAATACGAAAAGGGACTTTGAAACACAACTTTAACCCCTCGAGAAAGTCTATTCAATGTGCAAATCTTAACTCACTTTCAGCAAAGACTACAAGACATTTCCTGTCTTTCGGATTATTTCGATGGAAACTGATAAAATTTTACTTCCCCCATATTTGCCATAGGCTACAATACAGTAATTGCAATATAGGCTCTGTAAAGGGGCCCCCGACGATCTCCTTGGGATTGCTCACCACTTTAGAATAAATTATTAGAAAAGAGAAGGAACAAGATAGGGAAAAAGAGAGAAACATGTAGGGAGTTTTCGTATTGTTAACTAGCGGTTGAGCGTTTTTAAGTTGCTTTAAAATAGAAAACAAGATATATAATCGATGCAATAAAGCACTAAAACAGCCAAAATCTCGAAAATTTCTGCGCTAAGACGGATCGGGTTTTTTGAATTCGCATACTAAAATCATTGGGAAAAAATGTAGGTATCTACTTTGTATTTTATACAAACTTAAAATTGCATTTGTGCAAGCAAAAGTGCATTCAAAAAATGCATTTTCTCAAGTCACTTTAAGAAAATCACATAACTTCGTTAGTAAGACTCGGAAATGACCCAAACCAGGTTTCCTGGGGTTTTTGAAGTTCAAATTGACCCACAGCCGACCTGGAGCTCAGGATTTCTGATGAACATCATCTCCGTGGCTTCTCCCGAAATTCACGTAAAAAAGGATAAAAACCCGGGTTTTTTGGGTCGCTTAATTTAAATATGGCACCGGCGAACAACCCCGAACACCTGGTGCACAGGAACCTGGACGTGGACGTCATCCTGAGAGTTTTCCTGACATGATCGCAAAAAACAAACCGAAAATCGTTGTGAGAGTTTTTTAGGGCGTTGATTCCAAATTTTACATCGAAAATGACCCCCCGAACTCCCGGTGCACCAAAACCTGAACGTGAACATCATCTCTGAAAGTTTTCCTAACACAAATTTTGAGATCGTGAGATACAAAGTGGATACATTTTTTCAATGATTTTAGGAAGCGAATAAAAAAACCCCATTTCGATCCGTCTTAGCGCTAAAATTTTCGAGGTTGACTGCTTCATTGCGACTAATAAGTTTAACAACAGCTGCTTTTGGGGGAGATATCAATTCAATGTCTTTTAATATTGGGTTTCAAGTGAAATTAAAAAAAAATGTAAAAGGTATGTCGCAATGGTCTTATTTTTGTTTTGAAGCATATTAAATGCTTATGTTTCAAAAATTTTACTAACCATATAATCGCTGGGTTATTTAGGTCCTGAAGATCTAATTTCCGATTTGGCCTCCGTTCAGTAAAGCATGCATTTCTGGGAACTACAGAGCTTTTTCGGGAATTGACCGATGACGGCACGGATTAGTTGGAGGTTAATTCATAAAGCCCTTTTTTATTTACGCGGGGAGCGCGGCCTGCGGTGGTCAAAGTACGTAGTGACGACAAAAAAGGGGCTCTGACAGAGACCAGTTTTACCTGCTTCGACGTGTTTTACCTCCGAGTGCCTAGATGTGACTGTAAAAAGCTTTATAGCGATTTTTTTGTTAATGTTTGATTTGCTATGGCTTAGAGCCAGATTATGGAAAGAATGTGCTAGCGAAATAAGTACCTGTAGGAAACTTGAGCCAATGAACTGTAGCAAGCAAGCAAGATCTAAATTTCGCATAAAACTGGCTAATTTTTTTGGTTTGACGTATTATTACATAGAAACCAACCAAAGGCTAAATGCACAGGATCCAAGTGGTCAACTAGTTGTGGTTAGTTGTGGTTAGATTTGATCGATTTCTGCCAAGATATTTATGCGGAAAAGGGCTTTCGCCGTGTTGGTGTCGTTTTTGTGCCAGTACACTCTATTTGTATATTATTGTAACCACAACTAACCAAAACTAACCAAAACTTGCAACCAGGGAACCCAAAACAGTGTCTGCTTTTTTGTCAGTGGCTATTAGAGCAACAAAATGAAAATCATTCGAGAGACCTTGTGCGGGACGATGTGCCTCTTAACTTACGAAACAGAATGTGGTACCAGCACATGTTGGAAGAAATGTTGTTGCATGGTTGAATAATAACTTTAATGAAAGGTGGATAGGTAGAAATGGTCCTGTTCGTCGGCCGGCAAGGTTAACCCCCTAGATTTTTTTCTTTGGGGCCATGTGAAGCAGTTAGTTTATGCAGAGCAATTCAATTTGATGGAAAAATTAGAAGCAAGAATAGGTAATGCGATGCAACATGTTTATGCTAGAAGAAATTTCGAAGAAGTCTACCGTTCATTAGTAGACAGACGTCACGCTTGTATCCGTGAAAATGGCGGTATTTTTGACCACTTGATGTTATAAAGCTTGTTTTCTATTTTGCAGTGTAATAAATGTTATGTTTTGTAAACCATGTAGTGCCTTCTTTAACAACATAATAATTATTTAACATGTGCACCAAAGTGTCTAACTTTTGACAACTGTCAAGCTTGATTTCATATGACGTAATCATTGGAAAGCACCAACTAAAATTAGCGACCCAAATTTTTTCTTGGGCAAAACTTTATAGTAAAATAACTTGAAAACGAAAGAAAATTTGCAAAATAGTATTCTTGGTTTTTGATTCAGAATAAAAAAATAATTCAGGTTTTCATTTTTCGCCTCTACTTACCAATCACCCTATACAGGGTGTTTCTTAATAACATGTTAATATTTAAGGGGGTAATTCTTGGACCCATTTTAAGAAAAAAAACTTTATATGAATATATGTCCTAAACGTCTTATCTTTTGAGATATTGAGATAACGGTGGGTCGTACGAAAAAAAATCAAGTAACCAAATTTGTTTTAAATTGACCGGGGACTCCAAAAATCATTTTTATTTTAAGAGAAAGCAGTGGCGTACTCATTTTTCCTTAAAAAATATCTAGTCAGAGTCCAGTACGGACGCCACTGTTGGAAATAAAAAAATGTTTCTTAGGTCAAAAAAATGCTCTTTAATGCATAAACGCCGTACACCAATTTTCATAAAAATATTTAAAGTGGTATGAAAATGACAATAAAAAAATATATTTTCATCTTAAAATTTTAACACCCTGTATCTCAAAAGGTAAGATGTTTAGGACATACATTCATATAAAGTTTTTTTCTTTAAATGGGTCCAAGAATCGCCCCCTTAAATATCAGCATGTTATTAAGAAACACCCTGTATATTTTGAGAAGGTATTTTACGTACCCTTTCCGTGTAAAAGTTTTGATTCTATGCGAAAACTCTCTCGAAAATTGCTCAATCAATGGACCCGTACGAGTGACGTATTGGCATCCTGCTCACGTCCAAGAAAATACTGCACAACAGGCTAATGCGAACCGGTAACCATCACTTGCACTAGACTGGAATATTTTATACTATACCTCATGTGCGTCCGCATATATGACCTGTCACATCCGTTTTCCGCATATTGCTTTTTCATGTAAGACATTTTTTTAATTATTGGAAACAAAACATATCGAGTTACTTATTCTCGTGGTTGTTGCTTACATGTTATTAGACACAAGGTTTCATACGATGAAGGCTTACATAATAAAAGAAATTTTTTTCGAATAGTGATGGGCCGAGTTAGGCTGACTCGAGCACTGACTTATATTTGTCACATACTCGAGTATCGAAATTAAAGTAGTCGGATATACATGTATTCGAAGAAAAAAATTGAGTACTTTAGGTATTCGAATACAATAAAAGTCAATATCAAGTTGTCGTGTGAGTAATATTTATATAAATAAATGTACATATAGGATACATTATGTTATTATTTATTTTATATATTTTCTCTCTCTCTCTATCTCTCGCTCTCTCTCTCCAATCTCTAAAAAATATTATGGCAGGTCCAAAAACTACCGTCAACAAATAAAATCGGCGCTCTATTTAAAATAGCATTCGAGTTTAATCAAGTATTCGAATAACAAAAATAACCGACTTGGCCCATTACTGTTTTCAAGTTAAATTTAAACCAAGCAAATGGTCCTAGCCGCAATTTTCTCTTTACATTCTTGCCAAGGAGTACCTAGAAGGTGAGCATAATGTTGTAACATTCCGTAACTAACCGCAACAAACCACAACAATTTCTCCGCAAATTAATTCATCAATTAATTTGTAAATTTCTTTAAGGCCGCATTTTGATTTTAAACTTATTTAGAACTTTGCAAAGTTTTTTAATCATTTAACTCTCAGAGCTCACCCTTGCCAACCTAGAAATAATTTTGACGTTTTAAAAAAAATATTAATACCAATTTTGCAATCTATAAATGGAATGAAAGAAACTTACATTTTTTTCAGCAAACCACATTTTTGATAAAATTGCGATCTAAAATCCAAATGAAATTATAGAACAATAATCCTAAATTAAAACAAACCAAATATCATAACCTCACATTTTTGTTGAGTTGGAATTACTGAATTCACGTCAAAGAACACGAAAAATTAGACACGTTCTAATTCGTAAAGAACTTTACAAAGTTTTTCTTTATGAATGAATTTGACATCAAAGTTTTGGTTTAACTATTTTTTTGAATAAATGAAATTTATAATTGTATATTTTAAAATTTGTAACAAACAATGTGTTTAAATTTTGGAAATAATTTCATGTAAATTAAAAAAATAATTGTTTTTATTAAGTTTAGTAAAGTAATAATTTATGCGGTGTTTTTACTTTTTAAAATTTACCTCTAAAAACCGTATGATTAATAAATTAGTGATATTACTTTAAAATATACCAAACAATATTTTAAAATATGTTTTAGGTAGTAATTTTTTTTTGTATATAGAATATTTTAATTTGTTTGGACATCAATTTGATTTAAGTAATATTTCCGTCATATCCGTTTTCTTTTTTCTGGTAGCAGAGGTTATACAGTGTGTCCCGAATTGTGCCTACGTGTATTGGTAACTTGGGAACCATTAGAGCTACAGTGTTGGTTAAATTAGGAAAGTTTTAGACAATTTAACTGCAAAATTAAATCTGCTTTCAGATTTTATTTATATTTTATGGTTTTTGAGATAATTAAGAAAAATCAAAATGGTGCATTTTTAACTTTTGCCTGTAGCTCACAAACTACCAATTTTACGGTTTTAAGATTACTACATTATTAAAACACTTTTTAAGAAGAATTTAATTTAAGTAAAAATGTTTTTGATTATTTTAAGTATTTACAATAATGGCTCTTAATTATTCCAATAATAAATAGGTGGATATGCTAAAAATTTATTTTAAATCTAACAGAAATACAGAAGCTGCAGCACTTGCATACGAAGAACAATTTCCGGAGCGGCAACAACCTAGCCAAAGACATTTTAGATTCTTAGTTACGAACTTGTTACCCCTTGAATCTTTTGTGAAACCGAATCCCAAAACTTATACAAAAAATAATGAAGCAAGAGAGGCGATTATAATGGAAAACGTTAGAGATGATCCCACAACATCGGTTAGAAAAGTGGAAGAACAGACAACAATTCCTAAGTCATCTGTGCATCGGTCTTTTAAAAAACACCGTTTTAATCCATATAAACCACGTATTGTCCAGGTTCTTAAGGTAAATGATTTTAATAAACGAATCACCTTTAGTCAATGATTTACTACTAAATGTCAACAGATACCCAATTTCCAATCCAAGGTTCTCTGGACAGACGAAACCTGGTTTACAAATTGTGGAATTTTTAATGGGCACAATTATCACTGTTGGCATACAGAAAATCCACATAATTTAGAAGAAAGACGGCTACAAACAAGGTTTGGCTTTAATGTCTGGTGTGCCATCATAGGAAATTTAAAATGCACCTTTAATTTACGTCTCACAATTAGATAATTTTTTTTTTCTGTTTTAGACAACCGTTTAATTGGACCATTTATTTTTGAAGAAACTCTGAATGAAGATAGGTATGTGCTACTCCTGCAAGAAAAGATTTTACCGGCCATTAGAAATACAGTTCTGCCAAATGAAATGAATAATTTGTGGTTCCAGCAAGTCCAGTCCAGCGCACAGTATCAGGGAGGTGATGGAGGTCCTTAGAAATACCTAATGGGCCAATTGCTTGGCCAGCTAGATCACCGGGCATCACACCCTCTGATTTTTACCTATGGGGACACGCAATTTTTCTTCGTATGCAAGTGCTGCAGCTTCTGTATTTCTGTTAGATTTAAAATAAATTTTTAGCATATCCACCTATTTATTATTGGAATAATTAAGAGCCATTATTGTAAATACTTAAAATAATCAAAAACATTTTTACTTAAATTAAATTAAGTTAAAGTGTTTTAATAATATAGTAATCTTAAAACCGCAAAATTGGTAGTTTGCGAGCTTCAGGCAAAAGTTAAAAATGCACCATTTTGGTTTTTCTTAATTATCTCAAAAACCATCTAAGATAAATAAAATCTGAAAGCAGATTTAATTTTGAAATTAAATTGTCTAAAACTTTCCCAATTTAACCAACACTGTAGCTCCAATGGTTCCCCAGTTACCAATACATGTAGGCCCAATTTGGGACAACTGTATAAGCGACAAAACTCTTGTAATTTGGTCATTTTCACAAGCCCAGAGTAAACTTATTTGCTGGACTAAAAGTAAAAAGTAAATCTGTGGTCTTTAAGTTCAAGATAAGTCATCTATAGCAGGTAATAATTCAATCTGTTTCTAAATTCGCTAAATTTTTGATTTCACGAAAGGTTCTTATTATTTAATAAAGTTATATTTCTCAAAAAATACGTGTTAATGTCTCTACTAAGACCTGCGACAAAACCTGCAAGAATTGTAAAGATGAAACTAGAGTGGCGCCACTTAAAGTCCCAAAAAACAGATGAGGGTAATGCTTAAGCCTGTAAAGTAATGACAATATTTTTCTGAAACAGGGAAAGTGCTCTTTTGACCGTTTGTTTAGGGACCGATGTACCATAAATACTCCTCAATATTCTGGTTAGTTCTAGTTAGTATTGGTTTGTTATCACTTTCATCTGGGTATCTTTTAAGAAGCTCAGAAGAGACTTCCGAATATTGATGTTTCTGTTTCATCATTAGCAATCTGCTTACCCATGTTGCAATTTAGACTTTTTAGTATGCAGATGATAACTGATAACTTTTCCGATGCCAACACTACGAATTTGCTATGTTTGTGACAATTCAAAGATAAAACTTCTTCTATGTAGCAAAAATACTATCGTTTGTCAGTTCAATGTTAATTTATGATTTTGGATGTCTCGCGTGTAGCAAAATTTTTAACTGTTGTATGGCGGAAAAGACAACCGCGTAGAAATCTTAAGATCTTTTCATTATATCAGCGTTTCTTAAACTGTAGTTGGCAGACCCTTGGGGATTCACGGTGAACTCTTAGGGGTCCGTGATTTGTTTAATAGAAGAAAATTAAAATAAACACTCTGTTAAACTAACCCTGGTTAATTAAAAATACGCTTTATCCTAGGTCCTAGAACAGCTTTTGTATTAATGTAGGATACAGCTAGGGTCCAGAACAATTTTTTATGTTTAAATAGGATTCCTGGTCCAAAAAGTTTAAGACACCCTGTTTTATACCATTAAATATTTATTTAAAAAAATGTCTTAAAGAGCTCTTTTCAAAAATGTCAAAAAGCAATATGGCGTCCGAATGAAAATCCAAAGTTTGGGTAAATATCTCAAAAACAACGTACGTAACCGATTTATTATTGAAATGGTTCAGATAATCTGGATATCGGTGACCATAATACAATCAGTCTGTTTATGTTTTGCTTTGAACCTGTTGATGAAAAAAACATGGAAAATTCCATTTGGCAGAGTTAAAATAAATGGATTTCAGAGCCAGACACGATTTGGGCGGAAGAGATTAAAGATTAAAGCAACGCACCGGAGTTTTGGCCGGCGTATTTTACTCCAGTAAGCCCATGGTGTAATACCACATAACTGTTCTCTTTTACCTTTATTGTAGGAATAATAAGCCAAAAAAATTTAGGTTTTAATTTAAAATTCTTTTGATGTATTCTCTTTTTTTTTGGCATTATTTGTTTATAACCTCCAAATTTATTCAAGTGTGGTGGAGCTGAGACAATTTTGAAGCTAACTGTCTACTTAAGGCACAAAATACGTTTTTATTTTAATAAAAAAACCCAGATTAAGATATTTTACTATATTTCTACGATATTTTTTCGTATTTTTTAAGATATATTTTGGCTAACTTATAATAGAAACCTAAAAAATCACAATAATTTATTTACTTTCTATAATCAAAAAATAAACCTAGATTAACTAAAAATAAACTAATACCAGTAATTTCTCAAGGTTTTTATTTAATATAAAAAAATTATATCATTTTGTCCTCCTGTATGACTGTATTGGCAAGTTTTATACTGAAAATGGAAACAATTTTGTTGCGACTTTCAAAAAAAAATCTGGAACATACTAAACCAAGAGTTTACCGATTGCGACCAAAACGCTTTATTTAACCAAAAATAAAAATTTTGCAAGATTTAAAGAACAGTTACTTTACTAAAATCTTTATTATTCAGTTTTATTCAATTACAAAATAATAGATAATATATATATATATATATATATATATATATATATATATATATATATATATATATATATATATATATATATATATATATATATATATATATATATATATATATATATATATATATATACTATATACTAAAATATATATAATAAATATATCAATAATAAAATTTAATCACATCGCAAATGTTATTCAAATTAATAAATAAACTTTCTGACAAAATGTGACCCTTTTAAAAACTTAAAATGGAAAAAAGTTCAATGGATTACATGGTTGCAAATTCACCGAAATGCTACTTCAGTAGTGACTTTATTTTCATATAGAAATAGGTTATAAATCCAGTATATCAAATAATTATTTTTATTTATTATGCATCCAAAGGAAAGTATAAAAGGAAATAAAAAATTGCTGTAATTATGGGTAACAACAACCAAGACTTAAGAACTTATTAAATTGTTGGACGTATGATGGCAAAACTAAAAAATGGTAAAACGGCAGAAGACAGATTTATTTAAAAAACCAAGTTTAGGTTGTAGATGATAAATATATCGATTTCCCAATTATCCAAGCTGTTATAACAAATTACAGGACTTTTTTTCAAAAATATGGAATGGCACATTTTAGAAACGAAAGACACTCGACCTGTAAATTTACTGCTGAAAAAGTGCTTAACGCAACTCAATTTTATTCTTTCTATAAACTTATTTTTATTACCAAAATAGTTTACTTCAGAGGATAATCATAAAGGGTTTGGGGTTAAATAAGGATAGACATGCATACGATAACTGTCAACCGAGGGTATCACCTCTCTAGACCTGGGTTCAAAATATCCACAAGAATGTTTAGGGCTTATAAATAAATATATCTTAAAGACCTTTGGATTACGGAAACACATTAAATTGTATTGATTCTTTAATATAATAATGTACTTCAAAGGATGATCATATGGGATTTGATATTGCTATGGATTAGATGTGTACAGAGCTGTCGCAATTACTCTTAAAAAATAATTTAATTATCCAGTGAGTCAAAAGTAATTAAATATTTTAGCAATTACTCTATTTAAATTACCACATATATTAAACATGATCCACTAACCAAATAAAATATTTATACTAAATGCATTATACGCGTACGTCACACTGCTCTCTCGGCAAGTTCAACATTAAATGACTCCCAAATTAAACATTTCTTTTTATCCTACCCAAACATAAACACATTTTTTTACAAAAAAAAGTATAAAAACAGTGAAGGTAAGCAACAATCGCAAATACTAAGTCAGCGCGAAGGCGGTGTTCTGCGGATTCAAAGCGGACTGACGCGCCGTGTTTCAAAATGCTCTTTCTGGCTGGCCAAAATTCCGGCAGTTTTTCTATAAAAAAGGTAATGGAATTTTTTGTAGTAATTTATTTATTTATTAGGTAATTAAATTACTTTTTTAGTAATTTAACTACTTTATAAGTAATCGAATTACTTTCTAAGTAACTGAATTACTTGGAATTCGTGAAAATCAATTACCAATTACGATAACATTATCCCATTAATTAATAATTCAAATACAATTACCTTTTCTGAAAAGTAATTGAATTAAAGAAATCCAATTACTGAAAAGCAATTGAATTGTGTATATACCTGTTAACTGCCACAAACGATCTCTAGAATAATACTTTCATCCACGAAATTATTGAGGGCTGATAAACAAATTTAACTGAAGGGCCCTAATATTATGACAATAAATTATATTTTATGGATTTTTTTACAAAAAAGTTAGCTTTAAACACAATGTGAGATAGAGGTTTGATATGATAATATGTATTTGATAACTGCTAACCACCAGTAAAACATCTTTAGACTATTTACCTCAAAGGATTATTATAAAACAGTAATGTTAGATAGAGATTTGATATGTATTATGTATGTATATACCTTAATTAACTACCTATCGAGTTTTTACAAATGGGGTTTATATTACTTTATATACAAGGTGATTCATGAGGAAATGTCAATACTTCAGGTACGTAGTCAGGGTCCAAAAATAACCTTAAAAGTCTATAAAAATATGGGTCTGCAAAGCCTTCGTTTCCGAAATACAGGGTGTTTATGTTTATTTTTGGACCCTGAATACGTACCTGAAGTATTGACATTTCTTCATGAATCACCCTGTATATAAAAACAAAGTTCTAATTCTATATATTTTTCTCAGTCTGGACTAAGGAAAATAATACGTCAATATTTACTTCAACTATGAATTTTCGTATTATTTTGAGTGAAAAAGAAAATCATTTATTACTTACAAACAACTATATAAGTATAGCTTTCAAAAGAGCTTTAAAAATGATGAAAAGCAGTGGAGTTGCATAGAAAGGTAGTGCAAATCGTTTATTTTTAGTTGTGGTTAGTTCTGATTAGTTCTGGTTGTAGACTCTCAGCCTATCGAAGAGAACGGGGCCAATCACATCTAGTATGCCCATAAAAATAATAAATATAAGGCTGATCAGTTATTGCTAGGTTTAACAGGATGACTAAGGTTTATTGACTACAAGAATATACCTATAAAGGGCAAGAAATTGCCATTTTGGGATAATTTATACTCAGTATGCCATCTAATGGGTATATACTCGATAAACAATCTTTCGAAAACTTAACTTTAGCAAACAGAACTACATCTTTTACATGTATGCAGATTAATTTTCATATTTTTTTAAATCGAATTTTGTTTCGTTTAGATGGGATACTGAGTTTAAATTGTTTCAAGATGGCTATTTTTTGCACTGTATAAACTTACTTTCTAGTTTTAACTAAAACTAATCGCAGTCATCCTGTAAAACCTATCAATAGATGGTCAGTGTATAAATAACATTCACTATTTAAAAGGGCATACTGTACGATATTTTTAGTAATAATGTATTTCCTCAGACCGAGTTTACAAGTGTAGTTTTAGATAATTACAAATTTTCGGGCCAGTTTACATGTTTCTTTGGAGCCTTCTTTTCTTTAAAAGCAGTTGGTTTGTCTCGTTCCAAATATCCAAGAAAATGATGAAACATTCAATATACCTTAAAGGCCTGTAGATTATAAAAACAAAAAACATTTTATTGTCTTTTAACAAATTAGGTCGTTTTATAATATTATTATATAAGACGAGCATATCATAAATGTCAAAAATTAGTAACACATTTCTAGTGCGATGTTACTGATTCAGTTAATATGTGATAAAATAATGACGTCATTTCTTACTTTATACGATCCCGTATTTCAGTTCTATTGGGAAATTCGAAGCGGTAAGTAAAAACTGGGTTGTTACCACGTTTAAAAGTTTTACTCGCACAAAAAGAGTGAAAATTACAACTACCTATTTATGAACACATATATAAAAAATATATTTGTATTACCACCCCCATATGACGCGCGTGCTTTATTCCGGTGTTCGGGGCTCCGGGAGGTCAGCTACACGTGATTGATGGGCTTTTTGGGACCGATAAGGGTTATGGCGATGACCTGGACGAATTCTTAAATGCATTTAATGTTTTATTAAAGTATACTGGGTAAATTTTACCACTAAGTTGTATAAAAATGTTTTTGGAAATTAAATAAACTGCACCATAAAAATTAAGGCCACACTAGCAATAACGGTTTGACGATATTTTTCTACTTTATATTAAAGATCTTTTCTCTAGTTTGGCGAACGATAGTACTCTTCATGGTAGCCCTTTATTGTAGCCCCTGTTATTTCTGATTTTTATCAATGACTTGATAAATATATGGTAAATTCCCTTTTAATTCTGTATGCAGATGACACAGCGTTATTAAGTACAGACAGAAATTTGGATATTCTTCAACATAACATGCAGATCAAGATTTCAGCCTTTTACGAACTGCTGGGGGGTCTTAAGGTTTTGCACGCAATAATGCGGGGTGAGTTTTCGAGATGATGTAAAGGAGTATTTTATACGGCAAAAGAGATTAACTCTTTTAAGTTTATATAGGTTTGTATACCCTTCTGCATGGTAAATCAAATTGAAATGAATACTTACAGCCTCTTAATATCCATTTTCATAATACAAGAGAAAAAAGCAATTTACATTTACCTTTTACAAGAGTAGAGAAAAGTCAAAATGCTTAACTGCTTGCAATTTTATGTTTATTACCTTCTAGTGTTTGCTATACATTTTTGCATCTATGAAGCTGTTTAAGTAACCAGTGTGGTTGTCATATATGTAAAGAGTATTATAAATAAAGTTTATTCTACATATTATACCTTTTACAAAGTAATTGAATTAAGTTTATCAATGTTTACATGAATAAAGTTAATTTTTATATTCTTAATAGTCATTAGCTATAGTCTTATCTTGACGAGTTTATAGAACATGTTTAAGTAACCAGTTTTGTCTTTGAAGATTTTAGTTATTCAAATATATTTAATATAATTTATTTGCCCATGTTTTTACATGAATAAATTATTTTACATTCTTAATATATGAAAAAAGCTTTAATCTTGTAAGTGTTAAAACCTTGAGAACGATCTTTATTAAAAGATTTTTATTTTTTCCGCAGAAAAACTTCTTTTACCTTCAAAAACTTGGTTTTGAGGAAATGACCAACAAAAAATTCTGAAATTTGTTAGGTGTTACTATGTAAACAGTAAATAACTAATAATTAAATATTTTCTTACACAAAATACGAAATATAATTTTTGAAATATTTTGATTTTAAGCTAAAAAACCAATTTGTATGTATTCTTTTGGCTTATTTCACTTCTCCTGAAAATAAATTTAAAAAAAATATAGCTACTTTTAAAGTTATATTGTTTACCTTTTTTCGTGTTAATCAGTAAGTTAATTAATTCACGAACACACAACTAGCCACAACAACAAAAAAGTCATTTTCCTTATAAATGGTTTATAAAAGTATCCTTTTTTTAATTTTTTTGACTTGTTGGATTTTATGTTAAGTAGAAATGTAATGCTTTTCGGGTGGCAGCGGCAATACAATTGCAGTAGAAGCATACCGCGTACGGCTTCTGCTCTAAGGAATTAGCCAGTATTAATTTCCCATAGCGGTTTTTAAAAGAGAAACCTAAACTGGATGCGCCTGGTTACAGGCTTTTTTTTTTGCTGAAATCCCTTTGGTTTAATGTATAAAAAACAACAGGGATATGACTTTCTCCCAGAATAGTGCGCAACATTTGTAAAATATATAAAATGTGCAAAAAAAAAGAAAAATATGAATATTTATTAGTTATTACTACTACGCCCATAACTTTAAAAGTATTGGTCGTAGAGAAAACTTGTAAGGGGTGAAAAGTTAAAAAACAAAAATTCTACAAGATGAGATTGTTAAGAAATCGCAAAATGCATTATGCATGTTGTCAAGTAGAAATAAACAAAAAAAAAAAAAGGAAAATAGGCGTAATGTATTGCATATTTTAATTTATATTTTAAAAATAGGATAATTTTAAAGTATTTTTTTTGTTTGTTTTATATGAATGTTGTCACAGTTATTGCATCTAGCTTTTGTTTATAAATTTAAACAATTGCTCAGGGCGCCTAAATTATTTGATTTTTATTTTTGACGAATCGTTGAAAGCTTGAGGTCTTTAGTATATGTGAAAAAGAAATTCGAATGTCAAGATTTAATATTTTGGACTCCACATAATTTAAAAATCGTCATTTTTTTTTTAAAGATTGGATTGCAAAATTATTGTGTAAAAACTGTGAAATGGGTTGTAACGAAATTTGACGTAATGTTTCATTATAGCATGCAGTTTTTTTGGCCAAGTATGCAGGTTTTCAAAAAAATCTTAGTGTTCAAAAAAGCCAGTCAATTTTTTTGCATTCCTTGTTTATTGCCATTTTAGCTTTTGTCAATGTTTCATAGAAAGGAACTACAACGTCAAAGGAGCTTAATTGTTTCATACGTGTAGTTGATCCTAAAATATGGAGAAACCGCACGGGTGTATTTTTGAGATAGGGGTGAATTTGTCTGCTTCTCAGTTTTTTAATTTTAACTAAAATATTATACACTTTTTTTACATACGGTAACAAAAAATTGTTTAAAATTAAATTTGCTATAAAGATATTAAAAATTTAATTAACGAAATCCACTAACGTATTTAAAAAACGAAGCAAAAAAATAAAAAAAACAGAAATTTTGACCCATAACTTTTTTCCACGTAAATTTAGGTATAGGCATTTCGTTATATAAAAAAAAGCTTGTATCATGTTCTTTAAACATTTAAGACACTCACGGTACGTTAGTACTTAGGCATCAGCCTTCGTGGACTGTCCCAAGATAAAAAAAAACGTTTCTTGATAAAAGTCTTTAGGAATTGTAGTAAACAAGATGTGATTTTTTAAAATTGGCTACTCTCAAATATTGTTACTACAAGATGACAAATTATAATTTTATTTTGACATAAAAATCAAAGAAAGAAAAACAATTTAGAAAATTTACTCCTTTGTAATTTGTCAACTTTTCTCGTAACAGTTGGCCCTTTGTACATCTTTCTTATAAGTTATGTTGTATTTAGGCTAATGATGACCATCTCTATGGCAGAAACATGTCCCACTGTCCCTAGAGGTCTATGACACATTAGTACAACAACTTATGTGGTAAAAGGCAGTGTTAAATATATACAACATAACCTGTGATATAAACTACTTACTTAACTTTGAAATGTCATATTTAGGTTACTTTTAATTCTACATACTTTACCCAGGCACCGTTTTAAAGGCCATAAAATGGGCCCTCTCTTTCATGCTAACGTGCCAAAATCCACAAGCAAAAAAGTTATACAACAAAGTCTAAAGAAAAACATTAAAAATATTTTTAAAAAATCATGAAACTTTGGGAAATTACTTTTCGGTTACTGCAATTCCTAATGACTCTTACAAAAAAAAAAAAATTAAAGAACCTAATAAGAGCTTTTCACGTGGAAAAAAAGTTATGGGCCAAAACTAGAAGAAAAAAAATATTTTTTTGGTTTTTTGTTTCGTTTTTTATAGGTTTAAAAAAAATGCCTAATTATGTGACATTTCAAAGGGATATTTAATTTTAAACAACTTTTCTATTACCCTTTTGTACAAAAATTGCATAGAATTTGAATTAAAATTAAAAAACTGAAAAGTGGACAAATTTATCCCTATCTTAAAAATGCAGTACTTATAATACTCCGCGGTTTTTCTATGTTTTAGAATCAAAGTATGAAACCAGAAAACTTTTTTAATGTTGTAGTTCGTTTTACCCCTCTATTTTTGACACAGTTAATGGCCCATTTTGCAAAATTGTTATACATTTTGTGATTTTTTACTAATTCTATCTTGTAAGAAATTAAACTGTAAATTTTTTTTCCCTATACAATTTTTCTCTAGGCCCAATATTTACAAAGTTATGAGTCATTAAAGCGGAAAAAAATGAGTATTTTTGATTTCTGTTACATTTTCTCTAATAAACAAATGCTCCGGATCTTTCTAAAAGAAAGCATGTCTGAATTCTTGCTATATTCATCTTTCTGTAGAGTTTTCAGTAGAAACATACCTGCCACCTCTTAAATCCACAACCATACTTTTGTTTTTTACCCATAAGGCTTGGAGTAAAATACCATTTACCTAAATTATCCCAATATATTAAAATTGTAGTTAGAAAATGGCCAAAATTAGATGATTTTTCCTAATATGTACCTTCTGTTTTGTAAATATTATAGTAATTAAAATTTTAAGGTTATAATGTCATGACCATAATATTCGCTTAAAAGTATATATTAATATGTTAAACGGCAAACTCTTAATAATATAATATATGGAAAATATGAAATATGTCATCGGCCTATTAATCTCTGCAGACGAAACGTCCTATTCAGCCAAAATGAAACATTTCTTTTTCTTCTTATTCACCAACTTGATATTTTGGCGTAACCAAATGCCGTTGACATATAAACGATCGTATTTATGCCAGACTTCCTTTTCCCAAATTTCTTTATCGCAACAAATTCCTAAACAAGCCGTTCGAAGGTGGCTTTAAAAATGTCAACGCAAAGTATGACATTCGGAGTCAGCAAAAGTCTGCCAACAATATGGTCAGAAGGGTTTATGGGTAGTTTTAGAGATACTTTATGTATTTAAATATAACCGATTTGGTGTTTGGTCGTGTTTTATGCTAAAATTTTGGCGGAAATATTTTTTCCACCGTTATTTTTAATATAGGAAAGATTTAAAGTTACTACGTAGTCATTATTTCTTCTGTTTAATTTGAATCCCTCATTGGTAAAGCTGGGCGAATGAAAGATGTACGGGGTGGCCCGTTTTATTTCTAGAACCCCTATCTTTTTTATACAGGTTTCTCCATTTTCCGTGGACAGCATCAACTTTTTTAATTTAAATGGGACACCTTATATATTATTGCATTTTTAATTTTTAATTTACTTAAAGGTTTTTTAATTCCGTTTTTAAAATATTTTAAATTTTATATAAAAAACGTTTGCGATACTAAAATAATTATCAATTTTCATATAAAAAGCCTTTATTATTTAATTTTGAAAAGATTTCTTATTAAAAAGGCCAAATAGGTTAAAGTTGGTCATTCTTCCAGCTTTTACCATTTAATGCTAGGGTGCCCCCAGGGCTCAGTGCTGGCACCCACGCTGTTTCTTCTGCACATTAACGAACTTTCTCTTCCACAATCAATCCCATTCATAGTTTTCTGACGACAGTACCTCCACTCTAATTTCAATTTCTTAAGCCACCATGTAATTCTGATTTGGAAAACAAGGCAGGTCAATGCAGATATCTCTTTCACAAGACCTCAAACTTATTGGATTGGGGGCCAAAAATCTGGTTCAGTTTAATGCCTTCCAAAACACAGTCATGCCGCTGTCGCGAAAAAGTCTGCCAAAGTTCATCCCTTACATATGAGCGGCCAAGTTCTGCAAAACAAAGAGTCGTTTAATCTTGTTGGCGTTATTTTTTAGAATAACCTCAACTGGCCAAACACATTACATCCATAGCCTCGGCAGCTTTCAAAAAGCTTGGGTTTCCCCTTCCGAGCCAAAAAAATATTTCTCTTTTTCCAATCTGGGACACTCTGTATTATCCCAAATCAGACCCCTTTAGAATATTGTTCTCATGTCTGGGGAATGGCGTCCCCTACAACACTTAGCATTTTTGGGCTCCATTTAAAGAAGAGCCGTTTGTCTTATTAATATTTTGATGATTTAATACAGGGCTTTCAAAAAAAAAAAATAAGGAAAAACTGCAAAAAATTTTTTTTTTTAAAAAGGGAAAACCCCCCAAATTTATATTTATTTATTTACATTAAAAATAAGGGTATGTCGTGCCCAAAAATTTTTAGAAGTTTTCAATTTGTTTTTTAAAATTTTTTTTTCCCATTAAAAAACTATAATTTTATATGGCTTTAATTTTTAAATAATATTTGGCCAAACACGTTTAAAAACAATCAGTCTAAAAAAATGTACTATTTGTAAAATAAAAAAATCCTTTGACTATATCATCTTGTTAAATTGATTTTTCATTTTGAATTTTAATTACTCGCTTGGTTAATAATGTTTGAAAAAAAATGGGCCCCCAGCTCGGGATTATATAATAAAATATCCATTAAGGCCACGCCCAGAAAAAAAATCTTAGACAAGATTTATCAAGAATTTAGAATGAATGGAAAGAGAAAAAAAAGACGTCGTCATGTTTTGACTGATGGACAACAATCAATATTTTTTGCATTCTGAAGAGACTTCTGAAACTTCAACCGAAAAAATCTTTAGATTTAACGTCAAAAGAACAAGGGTGCAACGTTCTTAATAAACAATTTAAAAAACCCATAAATTGTCCAGTAAAAAATTAGAACAACTGATTACAAACGGGGTTTATTTTGCAATATTCTTTTGGAGAGAAATTTTTGAAAATATATTTTTCAATAATTAACATTTAGTCCCTGTTTACAACCCAAAAACATTTTTTTTAAAAGAAAAATACCCATTACTGGAGAGCGAGAATAACAAAAAATTGAAAGTTACAAATCTATTTTTCGTTGGGAGTGCTCCCCTTTTAAAATTTTTGGGAAAAAGGGACCACTCCGCCCAGGTCCCGGTATGCGGCGAGCCTGCTCGGCTCTATTGACCCCAATGAACTGCAGATCGCCCCCTGCCCCAAAAACAAAAAAACCTTTGTCAAGGGATTTTTAAAAATTTTAAAAAAAAAATAAATAAAAAATTTTAAAATAAATTTTAAGAAATTTGCTTAAAAATTAGAAAATTCTGAAAGCTTTTAACTGTTTATGATGTTTTAACATAATGACTTTCGTAAAACTTGTCTATAACGGCCACCCTAAAATTTAAAATAATTGGGCTTTATAGAAGGGTGGCCACTATTCCAGGGAACAGTTGTTTAAACCATTCAGGCTAAAAAATTTTCCCCTTTTTAAAATTTCTTGCTGGCTTAAATGTTTTATGTTTAATTAAGGGTCCCGATATTAAAAAATTTTTTACCTCTTGTTGAAGAGCCAATTTGACGAACTTGTCTACTGCCCTTCTTACTTCGATTTAGTTTAGCTTATTGCTGATAATATCATTTATTTGGGATTTTCCAACACCCAACATTTAGCCAGTTTTCGCGAACCCAAAGCATTTTCACTTTTGCGATAACATCAATTTTTTCCTTCACTGACAAACATTTCAAATTTGAAGATTAAAACTTTTGATTCCGGAAAAAAATAACTTTATTCTTATCGACTTAAGACAAACTAAAAATATAATGTGAAGATAATCCCCCACGCCACTAATGCTATTTGAACCTGGCCATAAATAATATTGTTTGGTATTTTCACCTTTAAAATTTGTAAAATACAATCAAAAAATAATAAAATACAAATTAGCTCAAAGAATTTCCGGCCAATATAAAAAGGTTAATTAACCTGAAATAGGTTATAAAAATCGATATTTGTCTGGCCGTAGCTGTTTTATAAGGGTGTCCATCCAAGTGTTTTTATATACAAAATTTCCTATAAAGCAGATTTTTGTTAGCTTGAAAGTGGCCGATAATACAGGTGGCCGATATAAAAAGGTGTCCGTTAACACAAGTTTTACTGTAATAGTTTTTTGACTGGTATATTTATAATTTTTAAAAAGACAAAAAATGTGGTATGGTTAATTGATTTTAAGTTTACTTGAATTTTTTTCAGAATTAAACATAGGTTTGTATATTAATGCTACACATTTATCTTTATTTAATAAAATAAATGCACTTTTCCTTATATCACGTTTTTTTAAACAAGTTTCCTTTGCTAAAATGCTAAAAGCATTCCATTTATTTGGTGGTTGTATCAAATGCGTGTTAACAGATTTTTATTTGTAAAATTTTGTGTTTTAATGTATGTTCTATGTTCTTTTATGCGTTGGTTGGTCTGAAGTTTCACATATAAAATTTATTTCATTTCAGGGATTTTATAATAATTTTTTGTGTTTTCGTTTATTTTGTATGGTTTTGTTTTTTTACTTAAAACTAAAGTGTTTTGGTTTTAAAGATGTAAAATATTAAATTTATTACCTTTTTTAATTTTATTTATAAGCCGAAATTTGTATTTGTATTTGTATTCCCGACACCGGTATACTTTTAATAATTTTTTATTGTGATATGACCCTTAAATGGACAACCACAGAAAACACTGTTTGGAAAATTTAATTTGAAATGAAAAAACTCCATTTTTAAATGGAAATATTCATTAACAATCAACAAAACAATTTTTTACCGGTAGCAACCCAGGAGTCACTGCACGTGAGAAGTGACAAAATTCGGTCCTATTTCGGTAAAACACTGGATGCTGAAAAATGTGGGTCTGTTTATACGAAATAAATCTTTTTACGTATAGAAAAGTTAAGTGGGGTTGTAATAATTTCCAAGTAACTTTTCGGCATCTTCTGTATTAAAATAAATTGTTTTGACAATCATGACTGTTGAAAGATTTGTATGATCGGCACAGTTCATGTTATAATAAATATTGAACAATGACGGCCATTAAATCTTGAGCAAAAAATGTATCAAAATTTAACTTTTCTGTCAATTATTGTAAATATTTTTTTTACCTTGTTTTACTTTTAATTACTAGAAATAAAGCAAAAGGTAAAAGAAAATATTTATATTTTATAAAAACTAACAATAAATAAATTAACAATTTAATAAATTCAAACAAAATTAAATATTCTTTTAAACAAATTTAATATTTTATTGTAGCCCCGTTTTTTTTCAAGACAGAGTTTAGCCTTCCAGGCATCAAATGTACCAAAGCCCGGGCGTAGTCCGGATTTCCTCGTAACTCATTTCACGCATCTAATATTTTATTCTTAAGTTCGTTTACATTTTGCGGCCTAAACTCCTTTTCCCTATTAATTTTTTTAACTTATAAGCCCCAAATATTTACCATAACTTTTAAATCCGGACTACGTGCGGGCCACGGTAAAACCCTGATACGCTGCTCTTCCATCCATTCATCGTCTTGCCGATGCCGCGGCCGGGCCGTATGAACGGGACACTTATCTTGCTGAAAGATAAAATTTCTGTCCGGAAATCGATCCAGTACAGAAGGAAGCATGATATTCTGTAGTAGATCTATATACCTCTGCATTGAACCTTCCTTCGTAAAATAACATACACCAAGTCCATCTGCACCACTGACCTCAATATGGACGGGTAAAGGGTTTCCAGATGCGCGGTTCAAAAGTGAGATTTTATGGGCGGAAAAATGTGTCCGTGCGTCGTGGCTCTGAAGGGCATCTCTTAGGTCCTAAATCATGCGCAGAAAGGACTAACAGATCGATTTTATTTACAAATTCGTCGCCGGCCAGTTCCGTACTTCGTCAATTGATGACTTAAACAAAATATATATTACACTGGTTAAAAAAACCATGATTACTGGTTTTTTGAACCAGTGAAACACATTGGTTTGTTCAAATGTTGTTCTTAATCAAAAATAAACATATTATCCATTGTCAGCTCCTTAAATCCCTCTAGTTCTTCTGAATGTTACAGCTATGGAAAGCCACAAATTTTTGTACTGGTTCAACTGATGCGTTTGTAGTTAATAATAATAAAAAAAGCCGAATACGACGAACATGACTCTTTTTTGGCTTATCTAAGAATTAACTTTTTGTTTATCTATGAACACAATCATAATTGAAAAAATCACAATAATTATTAATAATAGTGTAGTTAATTTCTTAACTAACTTTGTAGAATTTCACGCCTTTGGTTAGTAGATGGCGTTGACGTCTATTAACCATTCATGTGTTACAATAATTTTTTATTTCGGATTTAAAAAATCTGAACAAAAAATGTATTGCATTAATCTCAAAAATCAGTAAGTATGATTACAAATAAAACATATTCCTTGAGCATATACCTACTAGAGGCACTTTGCCGCTTGGAAAACGATCATTGTGCAAGAAAAAAATTAGCGGTAACTTTTTTCTCCCTCCAACGTGATCATTGGTCGGTGAAAAGAATATATATACCCCGCTCTGCGTGCTGATTTGTCGGTCTCTCCGCGTCGATCTATCGGCAGTATGGTTGGAGCCACGGAGAAAGGTTTATCCTATAATTCCTTTTTCTGCACTGCCAAACGGCAAGGCTGCCTCTAGTAAATAAATCCTCTTTTTGTATAAATACATTTAAGATGTTTAGAATATCCTTTTATCGCTATCGAAAACATAAGTGTAAGCGGGAAAAAGAGTTAACGTTATTTGTATAAACTTTTTTTTACCATTTTGTTTATAAGTCTTTCCAATCTCGCAAACCGTTTATTGCACCCCTTTACTGATCCCCAAGCAAAGCAAAACCCTTTAAATATATAGAAAGCGATCAAACTTCGTCGTTTTTGAACTGACATAAAACCGTGTAAAGTCGACAGTCACGCGTTTAATAAATTCTAATAGTTTCCAAACCATTTTTAAGGCGGTACAAAAACTGGGTCTTGAAATTAACCCTATCTTTTTAGCCCCTATGTTTTCTATTTATATTTTGCAATATTAATTTTCTTTACTCATGGTTTATATTACTACCTAACATAATTTATATATGTATAGAAACGCAAAACAAAAGAATTTAGTATCTAAATATAAAAAAAATATATATTTAATGAATATAAATTAATTAATGACCTACAAATTTTAAGTCGAACTGGTCCTGCTTTTAAATACGCATCTTAATGACACTATCCTTTGTTTAGTGCGCGAGGTCGTAAACTTGCCATAAATGCGATTAGTCATTATATATCAAATAGTTAGGTTATCATGATCTGCACTCAGCCACCCCAAACATTTACCGAAAATCGCCCTACTTCTGTCCTAAGTATCCCTTTTGTAGCACGACTGAAACACTTTTTCATTGGTGAATATTAAATTTTTCCAAAACATCGGAGGTTCCAAGTAAAATTTTAGAGCAAACCCAATGCGTTGTTCTTTATTTGCATTTGTTAAAAAGGGTTTTAACGATGCCGGGTGGCAGGCAATTCGGATCTTTGCCTTATTTTTTGCCGTGCCGTTCTAACCGATGCTTGAAATTTGCTTTCCGTTTTTGCTGTAACTACAGATTTAAACGATTGGATTCTCAAAACATTAACTAAATTATTGTCTTGATTCAATAGTTTGGGGCGACCACTTCCAGCTATCCTCTCAAAGGAGTGTGTTTTCTGCCATTTTTTTTTAACAAAATAATAAGTACTCTTTGGAATGTTAAGCTCTTCCGCCACATCCCTTTCTGGCCAACCTCTCTGCTCAATATAATGAATAATTAATACTTTTTGATCCAAAGTTAAGTTTGGCATTAAAAAAAATATTTTTAGACACTGACAACGGATACCTGTTTCTTTATTAGGTTTTTCAACAGGTATTTATATTCAATAGAAGGTGGCATAAGCCTATTTTACGAAAGGGAAAAAAATTGCCCAAGATTTAATGGACGTTACTCTACATGTATATTCCAAACACATCGTATATAAATTGCAAATTCATAGTTCTTTTTTTTCTGAATTTTTTTTTATAAACCAAAAATAATTATTATTCTATTTGCATCCAAAAATTAAATTTACCCGAGAATCTAAAAACCGGAAAATGTTTTAAGCTCTTCCCGATAAATTAAAAGTCCATTAATGCAAATAAGCTTTTCCAACTTTTTAGAAGAAAGCTTTCACGCTTAATTTTTACAAAATTGAAAATTTAATTTGACGAACTTAAAGTTGTACTAAGTGATAATAGCAAAATTTTATTGGATTTTAAAGAAATAATTTCATTAAAATCCGCCTTAAAGTTTTAGTCTAAAATAAGAAGAACAACAAAGCAATTACTTCGGAGTGTTTATAAAAATGGCGAAAAACCTCAAATCATTTTTTTTATTTTTGCGGGAGATATTAGCTATTTAACAAACACAGGCGGGGGAGATCTAAATTAAATTTGCCAATGTATGAGATCAAAGATAATACTACTACGGATAAGATGAACCACTCAATGCTATATTTTTGATACCCCAATGGACTTTGGCTAACGCGAGCCGATGTCCATCGAGAATTTTCGCGCTATCCTTTGAACGAAAGTTAAACAGTGTTGCCGGCATTGCCGAGGTTCCTTCCACGCGGCCGTCGCATCCGACTAACGCAATGCGACTAACGCATGCGGCCGCCGTTTAATCGGGTGGTTTCTTAGACCGCGGCTCAAACTCGCGATAGGCAAAATTATTAGTGAAAATCTTTGGTAAGAATCGTGATGGATGATCCTAGCAATATATTTATTATTAGAGAAGGAGGAAGAGGATGACGAAATACTATTACAATTAGCCAATCTGAAACATAGCAATGCCTCTATAAATCCAATATTTCAGCAAAGACGCAATGAGGGTTGTTATACTACATTAATAAATTGACATCAGCAACAGGATGAAGTAAAATTTTTGAAAATATTTTAGAGTGAATAAAGCAGAGTTTAGTTTTATTCTTGACAATAAAAGACATATAAAGTCCGAGCCAGACAACAGAGTTGAATATCCAATAACCCCAGAGGAAAAATTAGCCATTGATGCTAATCAAAATGCCACCTTAGAACTTTAAAATTTTCGAATACTTACTTTTGGAAAAAAACCGATTATTCGCAATTTCGTTTTTATTTTTTTATGACTTTATTTGAATCGATGTAACTCCTTACATTTCCATTGCTACTTTTCATGTCCTACAAGATAGTGTTATTAGATTTATCCACCGAGATTCGTCTTTGAGCTGTCATCAACTGTTTTTTTAAATACGGCCCTGATTTTTTTTTAATGTATTTTGACTATTCAGTTACCAAAAAAAATGTATTGCACTTATTCGAAAATTTATATTAATAAGTGCGAAACATCATTGGATTTGGGATCTTAAAAAGTTTTTAAAATACTTAATAGAAAACCCAGGATCTCTTTTTAAAAATAAAGTTTAAATTTTTTAAATTTAAAAAAAACACCGGATATTCCACACAAAACAACCCAAACAAAATATCAATCGCAGACACGACCGTCTACACTGCTTTTTCAGCAGTCCAGTCGCATCAATCGCAGTCGTTGACAGCGGACGCATACGACGGCCGCTTGGAAGAAACCAGGCACATTTAAAAACATTAGTAGGAGTGCTTTGCCGCACGTAGTGCGACGCATGCGGCGGCCACGTGGAAGGAAACATACCTTTACTATTGGCGTGATGAAACGCGACTAGAAATTACACAATTCGTTTAGGCGCTCGCTCTACTTCGTCTTCCGAATAAGATACAAGCGACGACATTGACAATGTCGCACGGTTTGTTTCGCTGGGGCAGGGTTACCGACTCTAATTTTATTCGCATTTACGGAAGCAATGATATCTTCGAACTGATTCAAAAAGCCCCATTTAAATGAACCATCTATTCGTATTAGCCATTATTTAATAAAAACTGAAAATAAAAGCTCTCTAAACTAAGGGTTTCGAAATAAGCAACTAAAACATGCATAGCTTTGGAGTGAAAAAAGCTACACAAACTTTGAAAACACCAGCATGTTTAGTAAGAAAAAATCAGTGTCGACCCAGTAATTTTTCAGGAGATCCGAAAACAAAAATTCTTTAAATTAGGGTTTAAGAAATTAGAAACTTTATAAAATTAATCGAAACGAAACAAAAACATTTTCGAAAACACTTATTTTTGATCTCTGTGGTTAAGATCCCGTTTTAAATGGATGATTTCATATATCATCAGTAAAACACTATTTTTTATTTAGTTAGGTTTAATTTAATTTCAGGTACAATAAGAAAGAATATTCTATACATACAAATGTTGAATATTAAATTACTAAAATTATCATGCTGTTATTATAAGCAAATGTAGCCTTATAGTAAGGAAAAAATTAGGCTGTAAAAATAAATGCAATATTCTTTTATTATTTGAAAGTCTAAAGTAAATAAAGCAATATGGAATTCAAATAAAATATTTTACACACATGCAATAAAAGTAAAATTTAAAAAAAGTTTTTTTATGAAAAAAATGATTTTTTATTCCCAATCGATCTATTTTTTTTTGCTTATTTTTACCCACTATTAAATTGTTACGATGATCCTTCCTTTCTTAGAGTTGACCATTTTCTGATTTTATAGTTATAAGACAATCCAATAGTCAAACAATTTTTAAAATTTTATTAAAAAATTAATTAAATATTCAACAATAAATAATAACGACGAACTTTTATAGGGAGCCCTTAACTACTGCTATAGCCGTCTTTATTTCTTTTAAGACTTCTAGAGGTTTCCATTTTGGCTTCTCTTTTCATTCCGAATTTTTTATTTTAAAACGATTTTAGCTATTTTCAGAAATTTTTGATGTCAACTAATTTGACATGTTTTAAAAATGTACATCTACATCTCATAGTAACTGCTTGATCACCTCTCGAGGTTAAACTCTATGTATACCGGCACAAATTTTTATTTCTTCATTAACTCATCACTTTACAACCTTGCTCGAAAGCTCACTGGGCCATAAAAATATTCATTCAATAAAGACCTAATTTATATATTGGTGATAACCAAAAACTATTCTTAAAAGCTACGACCTTATATACTATCCGTTGTGCACCGAAACTTGACCGACTTGTCACGGTTGAGCAACGGCAGCCAGATATTCGAAATGTCTACTCTAGGTTTGCTAAATACATTTTGGTTGTTTGCAATTATTACAGCTTCTTTAAAGTTTCTTTTCTTTCAGTGTGTTTCTTTATAAATAATTTTTGCTTCCGACCATTGTATACGGTGTTGTTTTGACCATGCGTGTTCGGCAAGTCCTGATTTCGACGTTTGACCTCGTTTCGTATGTTTTTGGCTACGATATGTTGACGATACTTTTATTTTATGGACAGGTAATGACGAAGACTTAAAGGTTCAAATTCACAATAGAAAAGGAACAAAATTCGGCTCCACCTTTTCTCGTCGTTTTAATCAAACGAAATAACGGTCATACAAACCTCGGTATACCGAAAATCTACCCACACTGGACAATATTTACACCAGAATTCCAATCACTCCAACGAAACGAAGCAAGGAATCCTACGTACTCTATATAACCGCGCAGTGACCTTATGTTACAGCAAAGTGGAACAGTAATATTCTTTCGTTACAGTAAGAAATCTCTGCAAGCCGAAATAAGTAATATAACTAGGGATCTCAAGCAAAACGGCTACAGTGAGAGATTGGTTAAGGAAACAATCGATAAATATTAAGATAAGACCAAAAACTCTAATTTGAACAATACTTTACAAGACCAAATATTTATGACTATTCCCTATATAAAAGGAACTTCAGAAAAGATCCGCAGAATAGCGAATGGGTATAATATTAAAACAGCATTTAAATCTCAAACCACTCTGAGAAGTATTCTTACTAACAATAAGACGAGACCGGACAACAATGCTTTAAAAAGTCACTGTATCTACCAAATTCCCTGTGAATGTGGTGAAGTATACATCGGGGAAACAAAAAGACCACAGAAAATTAGAGTTAAAGAACACAAAAAACATACGGAACGAGGTCAAAACAAGACCGTATACAATGGTCGGAACCAAAAATTATTTATAAAGAAACCCACTGAAAGAAAAGAAAATTTAAAGAGGCTGAAATAATTGCAAACAACCAAAATGTATTTAGCAAACCTAGCGTAGACATTCCAAATATCTGGCTACCGTTGCTCAACCGTGACAAGTCGGTCAAGCTTCGGTGAATAACGTATAGTATATAAGGTAGTAGCTTTTAAGAATAGTTTTAGTTATCACTTGAAAACGGTTGGAGATACATCACTAACCGAAACTTTGTGTATCAATTAACAAATAAAGACAATGGAAGTCCAAGATTTTAGTGTTATTGAAGCCATAACATTGTCTAACACTTTTAAAGAAACGTTATTTACTGGTTATTTAAACAGCTATTAAAGAAGAACTTGTAAATCCGTATTCTTTTTTAAAATATCAAAACAAAAAAGGGTTAAATAAGTAAAAATATTCGTAATTAAAAAAAAGCAAATTATTTAATTTAAGTAATAGAGTAAATTATTTTATCAAACCAAAAATAATTAGTATTCTGTTTGTTTGTCGAAATCGAATTTTAAGAAGTGTCTTAAAACCGGAAAATGTTTTAAGAGCCTTTTAATGAATTAAAAGTTCATTAAAGTAAATAAGCTTTCGGAGGTTCTAAGTAGAATTGGTTTCACACTTATATTGACAAAATTGAAAATTTAATTGGATTTACTATTTACTATACCTACTTTTCATTTGTTCCGAATAAATTAAAATTTCAGGCTTGGATTCAGTGCAGCAAATCTCAATTATATTTTTGTTAGTTTTTACAAAATAAATAATTAAATATAATTAATATAATTAATGCTTTGAAATACGAATTGGTAAACCGTACAGAGTCATTCAACGAGGACCGAACAGGGCCATATTTGTGGCTTTTCTCGTAATTTAAATAAGCGTGAAACAGCCATTATGTGAATTTTTTGTCGCAGAATCTGACAAAAAATTAATATAATAGTAGCCCAGTCTGTAGGTAATTTTCATGACTTTAATTTGTAACAGCTTAAAAGGTGTTGGAAGTTGTAGAGGGTGATTACCTGAATATGACTATATAGTTTTAGACTCGAAAAAAGTATGCAAGGGTGGGGGGTGGAGGGTCAAAAGTGCTAAAAACGTGTTTTTCGCTTCTGCAGGCGCCATTGTTAATTTTAGAGGAATACGTTTAATATGTTTTTTTAGGTATTAAAAAAACCTATAATTTGAGCCCGGCTAAAATTGATTTGGTCTATTTGTTTATGAAAAAAAAAACCGTTAAAAATAGTCTTTTTTTAAAAAGGGTTAAAAAATTATTGCAAAAATATTTTTTTATTCATTTCTGTCATTGCAAAACATAGGTTTTTTAATTCTTAATTAAATGAGAGGTTCTAAAGCATGATCGGATAATTTTTTGCTAAGATAATTGAGTTTTACTGATTTTAGAGCCCTAATCTAGTAGGCTATATCTCTTTTGTTTATAAATATTTTAGGTATTACAAACTGTCTTTCACTTTTTCAAGACTTATATTTTACTTATTTAGATTAACGAAATAAAAAAAAATTAATATTAAGTCCTTTGTTTTGAGCCTTAAAAAAAAGGTACTTTTTTGTTAATAAACAATTGGAGCCGGAGCGCCGCTTGCATAAGTTAATAATTTTAAAACAAGAAATATAAAAAGCGGGCTTCAAAACAAGGATTTTTGAAAAAAAAGGAGTTATTTTATTCATTTTAATTCCAAATTACTTAAAATTTGCAATAAACATTCAAAAATAAAATAATAATAATAATTTTCAATTTTGTCCAGAATCATACCTTAAAAAATCCTAAAAATTCGGTTATTTGATTATAACTCGAAAAATATTGCATTTAGATGAAAAAATTATATTACTTAAATTAAAGGTCTTGTGAAAATACATAGTTTGTGTCCTTAAAGTTTTGTGTGTCGTTAATAGTTTTTAAGATATTGACGCTTTACATTTAAAAAAAATCCTTAATATCTAAAATTATTCCTTTTATTGATTATTTGCTGTTTAACTTCCAATTTTTACTTCAGATTTGTGTTCAGCGGAAAAAAATACTCCAGAAAATCCTATACCCACACCCAGCATACACCACTTTTTTTGTGGGCCTGTGTAATCAATTAAACTTAATTTTATTTATATTTAAATTTTTTATCTGAAACCCTATTAGACGACAAATCAATTAATAAATCTGAAGGCACTTTAGAAATCGAAAAGCCAGATTGGTGTTCATGAATCCTCCAACTAAAATGGTATTGGCGAGAGATCAATTAATATATCTGAAACTGAAACTGAAATTATAGCTTCAGATTTATTAATTGATTGATTGATTGATTATTAATTGACTTATTTTTACCTACAGACTGGGCTATAGTTATTTATGATATAACTGCTAAGAGTGACAATTTATTGTGTGAGTAGGGAAGTTTGGAACACGACGCCGAAGGCGGAGTGCTCCATGCTTTTGAACAAAATAAAATCACTTTTAACACGTATATCATACACCATTAAAAGTCCAAAATAATGATTTTTTTTCTTCAACATTATTACTAGGTTTTAAAAACAAATTCCAAGTAACGTCAAATAATTGCGAATTCTTGTTCGATAGAAAGTAATCAAGAAAATGAATTTCTCCCGGTGAAAATCGAAGAAGCTGCCAATAAAGCAACTTTTAAATTATTGCCAAGTAAGTCAGAGCAACAATACAAATTTACATACGATCGTTTTTAAAAATGGTGTGATTAGAAAAATGTTAGTGGCAAGAATGCCAGTGAAAAAGTGCTTGTTGCGTACTTTGAAGAAAAGTCCAAAATATGAAAATCGTCCACGCTCTGATTAAATTACTTTATGTTAAAGGCGATGATAAACATAAATAATTAGGACATAAGCAGATATTACAAGCTAGTTGCCATTTTAAAGCGAAAAAGTAAAGGATATCGCTCAAAAAAGTCTAAAATTTGACAAGAGAACAAATCGACAAATTTTTTGCAGCAGCCCCGGATGAAATATACCTTATGCAAAAAGTAAACGCAATTTTTGGTTTATTTGGAGCCTGTCGTCGACAAAAACTGTGTAATTTGAAATTAAATAACATCGGAGATTTGGGAACTTTACTAATTGTGCATATACCAGACCCAAAAATAATGTGCAACGAACCTTTGTAATTAGTGGTACCTTGCATATGAACTATTATAAAAAGTACATAGCCCTCCTTCCAGTGAATATTAATCAGTCAAGAGTTTTCATAAGATGCTTAAAGAATAAAAGGCAATAACACCAGTTGGAATCAACACATTTGGTAAAATGCCTGCTATGGCTAATGGCTAAATTTCTAAATTTGTACGGTGGATGGTAGTCCAGTACAGTAGCAGAGAGTTATATAGAAGACTCGCTACAAGAGAAAAAGAAAATTGCTCATCAAATTTTGTCCAAAACTTTGTTGGATGACAATACTTCCTGCCCGGGTACTTGTCTTACCAAAGTAAATTGTGTAACAACCACCAATATGATTGGCATGGAGTTTCTTATTCTAATTGTATTTTCAGTAATTGTACTTTAATTAAATAAATAATTTATTTTGATCTTGGTATTACGTTTCTGTAAAGCTGGCGGAATCGACTACAGGTTCACTAACGTGCTCGTAGAGGGGCATAAATAGCACGATCACAGTTTTTTCTTATTATGGTACAGTCCACGTAGTTGTCCCAAATGTGGGAATAGGTAGTTTATTAACCATGGCACTTAAAGATTTGGTGGTTTGGAGGACAAGGGAAAGCTTTTGCAGGCAGTAGGTTCTACAGTAAAGACACTCTAGGAATAAAGAAAGAAACAAAGTGGGAAGTTCTGGGCTTGTCCAGATTAATTGTAAAGAAATTCATAGGAGTGGCACTACGTGAGCTGTTAGCGAAGGAATTATTAATGAACCCACGCTTACAGGAGAGCTTCTTTCTCTTGCCCACCAACCGGCGCCCAGAATAGGTGTTTAACCCTTCTCTCTCGCTCCAGCGTGCTGATGGTTCGACAAGAAGGTGCCGACCGATTAGCACGCGTGGTATATACCCTTGCTATAGTTTGTCCAAGCTAACATTTTTAGGTTGGCAATGCGAATATCCCTACTTATTAGTAAATTTTGTTTTTTAGATTTAAGTTGGCTGATATAAGAATTTTAGTCAGGACCGTACTGAAGAAAGGGAGTTTCAAAATTTTAATATCTTAAAAAATTTGTTGTTAGATTACAATTACTAAATTTATTAGTATTTTTTTCTTGCTGCTCCTATATTTGCATGAATTGTGAAAGCTTGATGTTTGGCCATAATATTTTATTAAAAAGTATTATTTGGCCTCTACAGTAAAACGCAAAACCACTGCGAACATAGGACGATCCTAACGATTTTGATGTACCTAAAAACGCGCACGCATTGCTTATCGATCAATAATTTTCCAGCGAACAATTCAATACGTTTATTTCTGAAATAGTTCTTTATATCGAACGCTCGACAGCATTTGTATTGTGTCGATTATTTACGACCAAAAAGTTTTTTTTTAAAAATAGTTATTAATAATGGATGTTTACGAACTGGAAGACAAAATTTAAATTATTGAATGGAATCACCGTGGAAACTTTTTAGGGGGGAAATTTGGGGGAAATTTTTTAATAATTATTTCTAAATTTACTCACGATTTCCACTATTTACCGAATCATTAAACTTTCTAACATTTGTTGTTTAACTCCAAGAAAACATAAACATGATAGTGCCTCAGAAAAAAAAAAAAAAAAAAGGGGAAAAGAAAGAAATTATGGTAGTGGCAAGTGTATTAAAAATCCTACAGTTTCCCTTAATACAATTGCAGAACAGGTTTTGAGCAGAAGATCAGTGGGGAAAAAGTGCTGAAAAAAAATTTATACCGATCCTACAAAGTAAGAAAACCATAAACTTTCCCTGATGACATTTTAGACGAAGGCAATTTTTGAAACTGTAATGGAAATGAAAAAAAACAATGAAAATTTTTTAAAAAACATTGTTTTTTCTGATGAATTGACATTTTACTTCATGGTCTCCCCAACGATTTTTTTTTTTGAGGTCCCTAAAATCATAAATTTATGGTTTCCAAAAATAGGGCTAATCTACAAAATTGCAATTACAAATTGGGAATTTGGGAATTTAGGATTATTACCCTAAATCAGCAAATGTCAGAAGGCGTTTTATGACACCCCCGGGTTTTTGTTTTGGGTCAAGAAGGTGGTTTATTTGATCATCTTTGATAACTTGCAAAAGAGTTTTCTTTTTTTTTTTCTATGAATGCACATTAAATTATTTTCTTAAAAAAAAAATCTTCTGTTCCATTATTTGTTTGAGAAAATTATTTTATTTTAAAACTGTTTGGTTTTTAAGCAGCAAACGTTGCGGTCTCGTAAGCCACTAATTTTAAATTTATGACTGATAAGAAATCCGATCGAAGTCGGTTGACGCTATAGCTCCTACTACTTTTCCTATAAACACTGAAAACCTCTTACTTTTAATATACAAACGTAGTAACAACTAAACTGGACAGATAATCTTCCGAATTTATCAACAATTTCCCCCCCAGTCCTAACCAAAAATGCGCCACGTGAGAAAACGAGACGGAAGTTGAGATGCAAGCCACAAAATTATTATTTGTATTTTAGAATTGGGTACATCCCAAAAATTTTCCAGGAGCCTCCCCATGTTCGGAAAATACGGTGCGCTTTACTGTATAGTGCAGATTAATAGTTATTTATTAAGTGTTTGTTATTTAGAAATAGTTTACACTATTTTACACTTTTTGTACACATTTAGTCCCAAAATACACCTTCAATTAGAGCGCTTAGGTACGTAAAAAAATGTAAAATAGTGTACACTATTTCTAAATAACAAACAGACCTGTTATGTTTTGTTATATTTGCAGGAAAACTCTTTACAGTTGAATTGAAATATCCTGATAAAATATTTTACTATAAGCGATGGTTCGATATCCCTATATTATCTAAAAATATCTATTCTAGTGGTTTTTTCTTAAAACCAATAAAAATAAAAACTTAGTCCAAAATTAAATAAATTATGAAATATAAAAAATGTCAAATAGTCCACACCAAAAAAATACAAAAAAACACTGCAGGAACTTCTAATCTGACTATACTTCAAGTCCAAAATTTTTTGTCATGACGCATCGCTCGCTTTTAGAGTGCCCGGGTTGTGTGGGGTCAGGGGAATCAATTCCAGTGGCGTGTGCATTTTAGAAAATAAATGATAAAATTTCGTCAAAACATAAAAAAATATTTTTTACAAAAGTTATTTTCCCACATTTTCATAAACCCCTTTTTTAAATTAGTAACAAGCCATATTATTTTGGTATTATTCGGATTAATGAAAAATGTAATTTTTTGCTTAATTTTGCACACCTCCTTTTTTAAAGGTCATAGAACACAAATTTAATTTTTTTGGGGCGATTTCTAAACGTTTTTCAAAAAAAATACATTTTTTATTTTTAAATTTTTCCCTTTTTGGGATTTTATTTTGCTACATGAAAAAAATTATAAAATTTCAGTCTTAACAAAAATTTAAAAAAAGATGTAAAAAACAGAACGATAGACAATCCATGTTACACCGACTTGCCAATTGACCACCGATCTTGCAAATTCAATATTAAATACGTTATTTACACGCATTGCTTCATAAAAAATATCCACTATATAAGTAACATGAAAGCCCTAAGATCATCAGCTCGTAGAATCCAATAACTATTTCGGGTCTTTCGAGTTCCATATTTAGGATTTCCATATCGAGGATATTTGATTAAACATTGCGGGCCGAGCAAAGCAAGGTTCCCATACCTTATAAAACTGTCATAAAAAAAAACTATTACAACTTGGCAACAGGTCAACATTTTTAGAATTTCGGACGTAAACGTTTTACCTACTTTTTATTGAAAATTAAGGTTTTTTCCGTACTTTTTGAGTGATTTTTTTTTAATATGAGTTTTTAAATGTTTTCGTGCAAATGACAGAATTTAAAGGAATATGTCGTAAAATGGAATTAAACAATTCAATTATTATTCTTTTGAAATTCTATAAGAGGCGGCCAAAAAAAACAGCTTCTGATTCATGTTTAACAATCGGAAAGTAGAGAGTGTGCAAAAAAATCGCATTTCCAGTATCCGAATAATTTAAATTGTTTATTTGCTTTAAAACTTAGAATACCGTACGCGAAAAAATCTCTGCAGCATCCAAATTTGGGTTTGTTCTGGATTTCGTTCCCGAATACCATGGTAAACATTTTAACCATTATTCGTTCTTTTAACGTTAACTGAATTTTTTTTTAGGCGGGTAACTAGTTAAAGGTTGGTTAATATTCATTGTTTACTGAATTTAAAAACACTTAACAAACACTAATCTGTATATACAATTATATACACTAAATAAGATAAACTATAATAAAATTGGCACAAAACAATATCTATATAGGTACTACTATTACTAAAAATTTAAAAATTTTCAAAATAAACCCCGTATAACAATTAAAATTTAAACTCACAAAATCTGTCCATAATCCCAAAAATAACAAAAAAATCATCGAACAGCACAAAAACCCTGTCGATACGCTTATTTTCATGTCTGTTCGTTGTAAACTAAGGAATTTTGGGGTTGCCACTTTTATTGTCTTCTCGATAACAATGATTTCAATACATATTGGCGTGCTATTTTTAAATGGATCGCTGGCTGGTAACTTATTTTCCAATTATGACAACGTCGATGAAACTTTTTGGGGTTCACTGTTATTTGAGCGGAAAAGTATATCATAGGTTTAAAAATCATTTACTAGTGTTAGATTTTTATTCAGCCGCTTCGTGGGTTGGGGGGCCCGGTATTTGAGTCACTGACAGAAATTTTGGATTTAGGTAAAAGGGAAAATTTTTGGGACTTACGGCTCTTGTTTCGTGCAGATAAAAAATTAATAAACAACTTAAAATTTATGGAGAAATAAATTTTTTTTTATACAATGAATTTGGGTCTAACGGTACACATTCCAGATGGGTCTGTTGGGAAGCTGCGTTTATTGCTAAGCATTACTTTTAGTACATTTTTTTTTGAGAATTAAGGGGGAATAGTAATATGTTGTTGCATGCACCCTCTTAGACTGTAATTCCATAACCCATTACTGACTCCCCCTTAAAGCTAGATATATTTACAAAAAAAGATTATTCGGAAAAAATGATCTTAGCTGATGAATAAAAAATTAGGGGGGGCCCAAAAAAAAGGGGCCTATGGATCACCGAATCCTGGTAATTTTCTGTATAACGTCCGTAGTGGTACTACTGCGTTGAAAAAAAATCTCCATTGGATGTTGGGGGTACTTGTAAATCGTTGACGCAACTAAAAATTGAGTAAACTGTCAAAACCCCCCGGGAAAAAAAAATTATTAAAATTTAATAAAAATAATCTACAACGTCTTTGAAAAAGTCCGCATCATATAATATATTTTTGTATTCTTAAATTTAATAGAATTTAATTTTGGGTTTTTAAAATTTCTGATTCAAATTTAGTAACCTGTTGTCTGGCAAAAAAAAAAATTTTTTTTTAAAATATTTCAATAATTGCTTTTTTTGGGGAAAAAAAATTAAAAAAAAATTTAAAAAAAAAAATCCTTTGAAAAAAATTTTTTTTAACCATTTACCAGCGAGGTTTAATTTTTCCCCCCGGGGCCCCTAGGCGGAAAAAAAGGAATGGGGCCTTTGGGCCCCCTTAAAGGGAAAAAGGGGGGTGTAATAGCGCTGCAGGCGAATTTTATTATTTTTTTTTTTGGTTGCCACGAAAAAGGGAATTTTTTTTTTTTTTTTCTAAATTAAAAAAAAATTATACAGTTAAAAATTTTTTTTTTTTGATGGGTTTTTTGGGGTTTAAAAAATTGAAAATGTTTATTATTTAGAAAAAAAAAATTAACCCAAAACTTTTTTTTTTAATCATTTTAGTTGTAGGAGGGATTTTTTCCCCGGTACAGTTCAGGTGTCTTAAAAAAAAATAAATAAAAAAAAATTTTTTTAAAAAAAGAATTTTATAGTTAAATAAACTATAAAAAAAAAAAAAAAAATACTTCTTTTTTAAAAAAAACCCCAAAAATCGGTAAATGCAAAAACAAATTTAAAAATAATTAATAAACATACCATTTTTGGGATTTAAAAAATATTTTTAACGCTAAAACAACAAAAAAGGGTTTGAATAAATTATTGTATTACCTATTATTTTACAAACAAAAAAATTTTTTTTTTCTTTTTTTTTTTTTTTTAAAAGCAAATTCTTTAAATTTTTTTTGGCTCCGATTATTGTCATTTAAAGCTTCACTGTTAGTATAAAGCACAGAAAAGGCATCTAACTTCTCTTGTCCCAAGGGGGGGCGCGATTTTTTTTTTTACTTTATCCAATGAAAAAAAGGAAAAATTTTTCCCACTGGCGTTGAATACATGTAAAGAAATACAAATTTAAAAAGCGTTAGGACGTGGATTTTAAGGTTTAAACCAAAAAAAATTTTTTTTCTAAAATCGTTTTTTTTATCTGTTTCTTCGCAAAAAAAAAATTAAACTGCGAAATTTTTTTTTTTCCCCAAGTTGTAGGGCTTGATGTCGACCTCATAGACTCTTTTTAATTCGTTTATCAAGGTATCATACTGAAAGGGGGTTTTTTAGAAAAAAAAAATTTAAAAGCGATTTTTAATCAATTCATATGATTCAAGTCTGCGACTTAAATCTTTTAAAATTTTGGGAAACACAAATCACTTGAAGGATTTAATCCAAAATTTTTTTTTTGTTTTAAAATTACTTTATCTGTAATTGTACTTTGGTCAAAAATAGTTTTCTGTTCTTTTTTTTACTATTCTCATCTTCATCTTGTATTTTATTACCATTACTATTGCGATTAATCAAATTGGCTGCTTCATTTTCTATAGAGGAAAAAAAATTTTTCCCCAAAATCGTTTCAAAATTTAAAAAGCAAAATTCACAGCATCAGATAAATTAAGGGGGGATCTGGCAATTTTTTATGGTCGTATTACACCGCTTCAAAAGTTTTGACCACATTATAGTTAAGAGCTGTTTCCCCTATTTTTCTCCAATTTTTTTCAACATTTCCATTTTTTTTTTTAGCCTCTATTTTAATTTTCCCCCGGGCCCGGCCGCCTGCTTCTGGGCACTTTGAGTAAAAAAAAAAATTTAAAAATTTTTTTTTTTTTTTTATCTTTTTTGTACTCATGGTCAAAAAAAAGTCCCGATTATAATAAAATTTTTAAATAAAATAATAACTTCCAAAACCAAAAAAAAAAATCCGTAAACTTATAAAACTATGTATATTAACGCCTTTTTGGGACCCAATCTAAATTAAACAGGTATGAACAGCACAAGCGATAAAAATAACCCCGGGAAAACAAATAAAAGGGGAAAACCCCCAGCTGAGGGGGGTTTTGGGGGAAAATGTCGGTAATTTGGGTGGTGTGGTGAGACTCACGGCGCAAAAAGGGGCCCAAAAAATTTTTAAATTTTTTGAGTGAATTTCGGCCCTTAAAACCCCCCGGCCCCCTTGGGGCCCCTTTTGTCCCCCCCAATGGAAAAACCCCCAAAAGCCATGAAAACAATGCCCGACCCAAAAATTTTCAATGAAAATTTTTTTTTTTCACTATTTTTGGCAAAAAAAAATTTTAAAAATTCCATCTTATTTTTAAATGGAGATATCAAATTTTGGGGGAAAAAAATTTTTTTCTGAATGATGCTGTTTTAAATTTTTTTTACTTTTACAAATAAACACCAACTATTATGTTTTTTTAAAAATTAAAAAAAACCCCAAAAGTTTTCCAAAAATAAAATAAAGGGGAAAATAACGGGGGATCGTTTGGCATAATATGTTTTTTGGGTTTTCACAAAAGTTTCCACCTAATTGTGACTTGTTTTTTTTTTTGGCCACATTCGGGGGATTTTCAAACATGTTTATTATTTTCAAAAAATATACTTTTGGTGTTTTTTCAAAAATTTTTTTCAAATTTTGACACTATAATTAAAATTTTCCATTTTGAAAGTCGTTTTTAAGATAGACCAAAATTTTTAAAAAAAAATATTGGGGAAATTTGATAAAGTAGTTTTTTTTTATTTTTTTTTTTTATTTGAAAAAAAAGTAAAAAAAATTTTACTCATTGTAGGGGGTTTTGACTTTGACAGGGGAAAAAAAAAGCAACAGACAACTTTTTTTTATACTTTTTTTTTAAAAACCCCCAGAAAAGGGCCCCCTTTTTTTAAACACATTATTAAAAAGGTTTTAATTTGGTAAAAAAACAGGTACAATTTTTTGTGGGGCCAATTTGCTTGTTTTTTTTTTAATTTCTAGCAGAAACTATTGCCAAACTTAAATTGTTTTTAAATTTTTTTAAAAAAAACATATTTCAAGGGGGAAAGTTTAAAAATACGCTGTATGCCCCCTATTTTAAAATAATAATTTAAAAAAAAGGGGATTCATTAAAATCAACCCCCAAAAGTTTGGACTAAAAATGGGGTCGTTGTCACTGGGGCCCCGCAATAATTGAGCCTGATTTAAAAAAATTGGCATTTTATTTTTAACTAAAAACTACCCCTTTTTTTTTTTAACTTTGAAAACAATTTCTAAAACCCCTTTTTTTTTTGGTTAAAAAAAAAAATTTTGGCCCCAAAAAATTTCTTAAAAAATTTTTGATTTAATTTTTAAATCAACACAAGTTTGTCGTGACTCATTCTGTTCATTTTTTTTTTTAAAAATTTTTTATTGGTCATTCCCAAAAAAAAATATCTATTAAATAAAAATTTTTTTTTGTTAATCTGCGCAAAAAACTTAAAGGCAATACATTTATTTGGTTTATTGTTTGACAATTTTGAAAATTGCTAAAAATAAAGGGCAGACTGGACACATTTCCTAGTTTCGGGGGACTTTTTAACCTGTTTCTTTTTTTTGTTTTTTAGGGGCCCCTTTTTAAAAAATTTTAAATAGGTCATCGTTTATAAAAAAAAGGGCTTTGCATTTTTTAAGAGTGTTTTTCAGGTACATGTTTTTTTTCTTTAAAAAAAATAACTTGACACCATATAATTTTTTTTTTTAAAATAGTCCCCCTTTCTAACGAGTGTAAAATCTGTAAAATCTAAAGATTCTTTATAAAATTTTGAGAAAAATTTAAAAAGCTTATAATAACTAGAATAGGAAGTTGCATATCGTTTGTTTTTTAGTTTTTGTTTTGTTTTATAGCCTGAAAAGGGGCCTTTTCCCCCCGGTAAAATTAAAAATATCTTTAAATATGCCCCCTTTATGGTTTGTTTTTTAAAATTTTTAATTTTTTTTGGGACTTTTTACGGGTTTGTTAATCCTTCAGTTCCGCGTTAAAATACGAGTGGATATTACTTTTTTCATTTATTTTTTTGCAACTTTTTACAATACACCCCAAAAAAATTTTTTTTTTAAAGTAATAAAACTTTTTTTTTTTTTATAAATAAACTTTTTTGGAAACCCAAAATGGGGGGGAAGGGGGCCCAAAAAAAAGAAAGTTTAGTAATCAATTAATACTTTTTTCATTCAATTTTTTTCCCCCGGGGAAAAATTTTCCTACTACCTATTACAAATAAAAAAAAAAATGTATAAATTAAACAGTTATTGTCAGCTCCCCATTTTACCCCTTTTTTTTACCCAAAAAAAAAAAAAAATTTTTTAAAAAAAAAATATTTTATGTAATACGTAAATAATAATTTCCATCATTTTTACTAATATGAATTAAAGTAATTCAAGTATTTTTTCTTGGCCTTTTTAAATGTTGTATTAAAATTTAAATAAATATTATTATTAATTTTACAAAGTTAAAACAATTTTATATTATTATTTAAGTAACTTTGGCGATATTTTTGATAAAGATCTACTTAAATGATGCATATATATTGGCATTGTAAATATCATGCTATGTATCATTTTTTTTTATAAACAAACTATTGGGTTTTTTTTAAATAATTTTTTATCTTTAATAGATCAATTTCCTGTTTTTTTTAGCCGGGTTTTTAAAAAATTAGGGGGAAAAAAATTTCCATTTTTTTTAAAAATTTTTTTTAAAAAGGGGGTTTACAGATTAATTAGCTTTATTGCCTGAAAAAAAAAAACTATAAAGTACAGTGTGTTTTGGGGGAAAAGCGTGTTTCATAACTTGTTTTTAAAAAAAAAATTTTTAAAAATTATTTTAAAAAAAAGGGGGTGGGGGGGACCCTTCCCTTTTTAGATGCTTTGTATAGAAAGCAGAGACAAACAACGAAAAGGGGCCCCGATCTTTATTAGAAAAGGACATATTAACCCCCAAAAAGGGGGGAGCATCACGTTATAAAAAAGTATTTTTTCAAAAAAGTAAAATAATTTGGAACAAATATATTTATAGAAAACGTCAATTAATTTTCTTTGCTTTAAAAAAAAAAAGAAAAAAAAACCATTAGCTTTGGAAGGTGCAATAATTTTTTCCAAATTCAAAAAAACGTTTTTTACTTATTCTTAACCGCAGCAGTTTATCTTTATATATTTTTATTAAATAAAAGGTAGCTTACCTAAATAACTATTAAAAACTAAAGGGGGTTATATTGTAAAAATTAAAAAAGGGAAAAATTTTGGGTTTTTTTTAAAATACCCATTTCAATTTTTTTAAAAATTAAATCTATTAACAAAGAATCGTTTTTTTTTTTAAAAAAATTATTTTTATATATTTTTATATATATATATATATATATATATATATATATATATATATATATATATATATATATATATATATATATATAAAATTTTTTATATAGGGTTTTTACAGATGAGTGATGCATGGGGATCTCGGGGAAAAAGTAAGAGATACGAAAAAATGTTAAATTAAAAAGGGGGGATTTGCTAACTAACCATGTCCACTTTAGAAAGTTTTTAAAAATTTCCCAGTACTTCCAGATATTTTTTGGAAAAACCCGAAAAATTTCCTTTTTTTTTTAAAGGGATTTAAAGAAAAAATGAAAAAAAAAAAACACTTTCTTTTCCCTTTTTTTAAAAACTACAAAAAACCTTAAAAGATTTTCAGTAAGACGTTTCGTTTCCGTTAAACCATCATCAACTTTATTTTTTTTAAAAAAGGACCGGGTTTTTTTTTAAATTTTTTTTTTGCCCTTATTATCCCAATTACAAAAATGTATAACACTTAATATTTTTTTAAAAAATATGGAACGCCCCTATAAGAAATTATTTTTCGTTCCTTTGGGTTTAAAATCATTGTCTCTTATGGAAAATATGTTTATTTAACAAAAAAAAATTTTAAAAATTTAAAAACATTGTAATTGGGGGGATAACTACTTTAAAAAAAAAAAATAAACAATTGAGT
>JAHBCN010001742.1:108996-157345 GCA_019359885.1 Listronotus oregonensis | reverse complement strand
AATAACATTCTTTTAAAATTTTCCCCTTTAACCTATTCAATTTCTTATCCAGATAAATGACTGTAATTTATCAGCCCCAAAATGCCACGCATACATACGTTACAGTTTTCATCAACCCAAGTTTCTGAATAAAAAACCATTTTAGGAAGTAAAATATACCGTGACACAGTTTTTAAAAGATTTTAGCCGAGGTATTTTTTGTTTACAATTATTGTAATCATTGGCGTATATAGAGAAGACAGTATTATCTTGTGTCCACCCTCGGAGAGGATTTCGGGTTGTCGATTTAAAAAAAATAAATAAATGGGCATGATATTTTTTAATATTTGTGATATATTTAGCTTTAAATATAATTTCGTGAAAACATTTTTAAACGTAATTCCCAAGTTATAATACTCCAAAGTTGCAAGTTAGACAGATACTTTCGATATAGACTCAGCCGTCAAAGTCTACGAATTCCATATTTATATGATATGGTTATGATGCTCCGTTAATTAATACTATTTATGTAATTATTTAAAATATTTACCAAATTAAAAAATAAACATTTTTTAGGTAAACTACATTCCCAAAGTGGATAATCAAATTACATCTATCCTTACTCCACGAAACTAGCTCCAAAAAAATCGCTCGCTTGCACTCATTAGTCAAAATACGCTGTGTACTGCATTTGGCAGCTTGTTGACAGCCAGTATATAATACCTTGCAATAGTATCCTTCACTCTTATGTTTAATTTCTTAAACCAGTCCATAGGCCTGACTTGAAAAAAAAGCGCAGGATAATGCAGATATCTATTTTACAGGACCTTAAACCAATATTAGATTGCCAGTGCTCAATCTATACATATAATTAGGCGATCAAGTTCTGCAAAACAAAGAATCATTCACCCTCGTTGGCGTTACTTTTGAGAATAACCTTAACTGGCATAAACACATTACTTCCATAGCCTCAGCAGCTGGCATTTCTCTTTTTAGCCAGAAAGTGTTCTTTCCTTCTAATCTGTATACTTTGTATTTATCCAAAATCAAACCCTCTTTTGAAAATTGTTCTAAGGTCTGAGGTATGGCGTCTCCCAGAACTTTTAGCAATCTTGATTCCATTCAAAGACGAGCATTTCGTCTTATTAATGATCCCACGCTTACAGGAAAGCTTCCATCCCTTGCCCACCGACGGGCTGTAGAGGATCTGTCGCTCTTTTATAGATATTTTCACGGCCTCTGCTCCGAGAAGTTGCCCAGAATAATTCTTCTTCTGGTAGCTTCTTAACAGTGCAACTTAAGAGGCCCCGAACTTCCTACTTTGTTTGTTCCTTTATCCCTACAAGGTCCAGATTGTGGAACCTATTTTCTGCAGAAGTATTTCCTTGTTCTTTAAATCTCCAAATATTTAACTGCCGTGTTAAAAAACTCTTACCATACACGACATAAGATACCGCCGGTATGTTAGTACTGAGGCATTTAGCCTTCGTGGACTGTCCCAAGAAAAAAAACAGCTACATCTATATTTGTAGGCACTCTATTTGTAAAGGAAATTTTACCGGAGATTGTTCTACAAGAAAAGCTTAATATCAACCGCAATATAAAAGTAATACCAAATCATTTTCGTATTTTCCATTGAATAGTCTCTATATAATTCTATAAAATTTCCTGTTTTCCAGTATATTTAGATTTTGTAGGGGAAAAGCCAACTGACTGTTAAATAATGAGCGTCCACCTTAGACTTCGGAATAACAATCAACGTGCTTTAGTAAAATCCTTTTTCATGACATTTTTATTATGTTATATATAATTTTAAAGGAGAATAAAAATATCTAACAAAAAATATTTTTTATATTTCCTTTTAAAATGTATTCTTATTGAGTAAAACGACAAATCCGGAATTTAAATGAAAACGCTGCGTTTCTTATAAATTGTAAACATTTTGTAAATTGATGTGATAGTATTTAAGATCCCAGATAGTTTCTGCAGAGGTCTGACTTTCAAATATTAAAATTTAGTAATACAAATTTTTAGATATTTTGTATCTCAAAAACTGTGTTTTTAAACATACTAAATAGCCAAGGAATCACTTTTATTTTGACAAAATAATATTAAAAATACCTTTAAATTTTTAATTCGGTGTAGCCATGACCAATACTCAATGACTTTAAGAAGAATAACTTCTTAAATTTTAATGTCTTGTTTTTCTTAATTTTTAAAAATTTTTAAATTTGCAAGGCTAACTTTTTTGCTTGGTTTTCGTTTTATAAAGCTATTTGCTTTTTTTAAAGATTGGAAAATAATTATTTGCAACTCATACCCAAGTAGGAAAGTAATAATTAAAATCTAACATATCCTAGAAGGCAGTTTTAGCAACTGACTTTTAATTTTTTGGATCCATATCGTAATTTTTGGTTGATCATGGCTTAATCGATTAAAAGTTATATCCAACACTTATAGTAAGTAACTGAATGAATAGGTTAATAAATTTAAAATCTGTAAAGGAATTTTTACATTTTGAAAGTTTTTTTGTTTAAACATTTTCTTGCAAACAATTAAAAAAAAAATACAGTTTGAAATGTATTGCAGCAATTTGTTAGACGATTAAGTTTACTAGCTTAATATAATTTGTAACCAATCTATTTAAATATTTCTAAAATTATTAATGAATCCATAATAATTTTTTGTTGTCATTAATAAATATATTTAATCTACTTTTTTAGGTTAAGTTATTCGCATAGGTATTTTAAAAATATTTAAATTTGGTACTTTAAAAAGCACTTAAAGATTAACCTAAAGTAGCGCCTGTCGTATTCTAACCCAAAGGTGCGCCTGCGCATATAAAAAAATCCTGGGTGCAATTTTACTACCTGCTCAAATGACATTTAGAGAAAGTTTTCGGAAGATTTGCAACAATGTAATTCTTTAAACTATACTGAAATATTTAGGATCACCATTTTGACAAGAAGATTAACTTATGAAAGTTTGCATGTAACACTGTTGCCGATAAAATGAATAATTATTATTCCTGGGTATAATGCCCACTTTTTGATTTTTAAAAATTGCTTTATTTTTCTTTTATATAAAATTATTTTGCTAAATATTAAAGTGATATTTATTTATAAATGACAACCGAAAAAATTATTAACCGGTTAATTTAATATTTAAGAATTTTAAAAATAATTAAATAAGTGTTTTATAAATGTTCGTTAGTATTAAAACACGTAATTTGGTAAACCGTATTGTTAAAAGAAATTGCAGCAATTAAACTGTAAAAATTTTAAATAAAATTGCACGTAAAGATGTTTTTACATTTAGAAAAATTCGTTGAGTAATTTTTTTCTTGCTGCAATTCTATTTGCGCGGGTACACTTTTCGATATTTAAAAATTGCTGCAATTTTTTTGTTTGCAATAAGAATACCAGAGACGCGTTTTTCTTGCGGCTGCCCGGCTATTTTGGTAAATATTTTAGTGATTTTTGAGGTACTAACCTTAAGATATTTCGACGGTATACAATAAACTTAAAAGGGCGTTCAGCGTTGATTAAAACATATTTATAAATAACAACTATAAATAACATTTGTGCATTATTTTATACCTAAGAATTTTAGAAATAGTAAAATAAGTTGTTTACAAATTTTATTAAGGTTAATAACCCTATTGTCAAAAACAAAATGCAGTCAAAAATTTCAAATCGTAGAAATTTTAAATAAAACTGCAGGTGGGAAAAAGAAAATTCTCATGCAAGAAAACATTTAAATTTTAAAAATACCCCAACACATTAAATATCCCATTTAAATAAAGTAAATAAAAAACATTTCTATTTTTTGCTTGAAATGAACATTATTTGTATCTGTCGTATAACGCGCGAAAAACCGTGCTTGATAAATAGGATATTTCGATCCTTTCCGGTATAAATGTAACGTCATGGCAAGAAGGAAATATGTAAATTGTGGAATATTTATGAAGTTTTTCGATGTGCGATGTCGGGAAATAAATTGCGATGATACGATAATGTAGACGTTATGGATTAAAAAAACTCATCATAAAAAACTAGGTACACAAGATTTATTAGTTACTAGTTATCAGGTAATTTGAACTACATCAACCAAGTTCTCATTATCACAGCAACTTTAATAATTTTACTCGTTACTGATAAAGTCAATATGGATATATATATATATATATATATATATATATATATATATATATATATATATATATATATATATATATATATATATATATATATATATATATACAGGGTAAGTCTGTGAAGTGGGACCCCCCTTTATTCCTTTAAATATTCAAATTAGAAAAAAATGTTTTATACAAAAATATTTTAGTTTTTGCTGCTCTATATTTTGCGAACAACGTTATGTATACAGGGTGTATCAAAAAGCCCGTACAAGGACAAAGTTTTTTTTAAATGACACCCTATATTTTTTGTTACATTTTTGTTTTCTACATAAAATTCTAGATATTTTTTATTTGACATATCATATCCCTATTTTCAATTGTTTACGAGATATTCTCATTTAAATACAAATTTAGAATGAAAAAATCCGCTCATCTCTCAATGTTGTTTTACGTTTCTATGGTTTTAGTGGAGTGACAAAACAGCCATAGTAATAATTAATAAGTAATTAGATATCACATGATGAGTAGAAATAGGTAAAACCTTAAACAAGAAAAAAACGATTAAAACAATTTTTTTTAGATTAATAAAACTGTCATTATGACATTTTTATTAATCTCTATTAATATGGTTATTATGCAACTCTCAAAAAACCGCTGAAACCATAGAAACGTTAAACAACATTAAAAAATAAGCGGATTTTTCCCTTCTAAATTTGTATTTAAATGCGAATATCTCGTAAACAGTTGAATATAGGGATATGACATGCTGAATAAAAAATATCTAGAATTTTATGCAGAAAACAAAAATGTAACAAAAAATATGGGAAGTCATTTAAAAAATGAACTTTGCTCTTGTACGGACTTTTTGATACACTCTGTATACATAACGTTATTTGCAAAAGATAGAGCAGCAAAAACCAAAATATTTTTATAAAACATTTTTCAATTTGAATATTTAAACAATAAACAGGGGGTTCATCACAACTTACCTATATATATATATATATATATATATATATATATATATATATATATATATATATATATATATATATATATATATATATATATATATATATATATATATATATAGGAAAATAATGTTAGTAAGTCATTTGGCAAAATGTCGAAATCTCCATGGTCACGAAGATACAGGACTGCAAAGTTCAATTTTTTAGTTTGTTTTTTCCGCCTATTACATTTATTCTTCCATCAATTTAGTTGATGTCCGCATACGAACAAGCTCTTTGGGTTCTAATATTGTACGTTAAAAGTAGTTTTTTGAACACCGCTAGAGGGCACTTTACCTGAAACACAAAATTTATTTACTCCCTATCTTTTTTATTTAGACAGATATTGCAAATTTGACTATACCAGCTTAAAGACAATTAAAAACTCAAAAAAGAATATACTCTTCGTTAATGTCGATAAACCTAACCATTTAGCCGCTAATCGACATCAAAGTTTTTATCAGTTTTATCAAATTAATATATATATATATATATATATATATATATATATATATATATATATATATATATATATATATATATATATATATATATATATATATTGTTTTTCTAAAAACCATGACCAGTTGAAATTTTTTCCCTCAAGAATTTTCTTATGCAAATATTTCAGATGCCTATGAATTTGCTTTTGAGAGTTTGACTTTTCCCTGGGGGAGAGCTACCAAAAAAAAATTCTTTACCAGAGGGTTTCCCTTGAAGCCATTGCATCTGGTATATATTTGGTGTGTGACCCATGTTTCACTTTTTAGGTTAAAAAAAAATTAAAAATCCTAAAGCCGCCACCGCTTCATATGAACTGTAAAGGAAGGCATAAGAGTAGCACTACGTATTGTTCTATTGGAAGCTGTTAGAGGAAAAATTATATTGGCTTATTCTTGGTAGCAGTAGCTCACGAGATACCTTTAAAAGAGTGACAGATTCCCTACATCTCTTCGGTGGGCAAAAGCAAGAACACCTAATTATTTATAAATTAAACCTACTTTAATTCTAAAAACAAAAGAAAAAATAATAATTTCCTGAAGTATTAGGCTTTTCCCCTATTGCCCCATTTTCTTGAAGCGATATAGCTCAAAAACAATAGGACTCCCACTTTCCTAAGATATTACATGTATCTCAAATCTTAAAACGTCTTTAAAGAGACGGGCAGATGAAAATAAAAAACCCAGTTTTAAATAATCCGCAAAAACCTGAAGGTGCGATTTTTCACGGTTAAAATACATTTCCTATAGCGAGAAAAGTAAAAAAGATAAGTTAACAAAAATACCTCTACAATCTTTTCTTTTAATTAAAAATAAAATAAGCATTTCATTTAACAAACCTTTTACCATTTATTACTTTCCAACAGAATCGTAATATAAATGTTGACGGTGAGACATAAAAGAAAAGAAAATAAATTCATATTTATGTTGTTTTCATTTCCGTGATTTTATTTGTGTTTGTACAACGCTAAAAATATTTGCACTTTTCTTTGCCATGCACCAATATCGTAAACTGATGTTTACGTAACTAAATAAAGCTTAAAAATATATAAAAATAGAAGGGATACCTTTATTTTATATTCTTCTGAAAGTACGATAACACTTATTATTATTATTATTTCAATCCCACTAATATCATGGACTTCCAATGGCTTTATTTATTAACTGGTACATAACGCTTGGGTAAGTATCTACATCCGTTTTTAAATGAAGAGGTTGACACTTAAAAACAGTTAGAGAATAGTTCTTTTAAAGCAGTTTTAATCGTGGCGATCAAAAGCGTCGATTAACATTACTAGTTTGTTTGCGATAATCGAGCATAACACCGTCGGTAAAAATTTCTGGCCGCGCTTGAAATCTTCATTTAAAAACGAATTATGTGGTGAAGAACGTTTTTAATCGTCATTCTTGTAACAAATAAACACGTTTCAATTACGTTTTTGGGTGAACGACAGCAGCTTTCGGCGATTAAGACGGTTCAAAATTAAATTAAGTGTAAGGAAATAAAAGTTTTAATCTTCTAACTGAGCAGTCTTATTCGGCGATTAGGAAGGTTAAAAAGAACGATAGTCCGTGAGGCCTTTAAGAGGTAAACGTCATTCGAAGCGTTTTTTTTAGTTGAAGATTTGCCATTTATAAATATGGATCCTTTAACAGTCGAACAACGCACTAAAATTATTAAATTGTTCTATAAAAATGGTGATTCTGCTGTGTCAACGTTTAGAGCTTTACGAGCTGATTACGGTCGACATAATCGATCCACAGAGCAAACAATTTCGAACACAGTGAAAAAATTTAAAGAAACTGGATCAGTTGCTAATATTGTAAGGCATGTGCATCATCGTAAAGTTCGTTCAGCTGAAAATATCGCTGCTGTGGCTCGAAGTGTGGAGGAAGACCCGAATTTGTCGATTCCTCGACGTGCTCAAAATTTGGACTTGCGAGCCGAATTTTCTTTAGTGATGTGCCTTATTTTACGCTCTGTGGCTACGTAAATAAACAAAACTGCTGCATATGGGGTTCTGAAAATCCTCAGGTGATCGAAGAAAGGCCTTTGCATCCGGAAAAAGTGACCGTATGGTGTGCATTATGGTCCGGTGGTGTCATTGATCAGTATTTTTTTGAAAACAATCAAGGGAGAGCCTTAACAGTGAATTCTGAGCGGTATGAACGCATGTTGACCGATTATTTTTGGAAAGAAATCAAAGAAGAAGATCTGAAAGACAATTGGTTCCAACAGGACGGAGCCACAAGCCACACAACACAGGCCAACCAAGCTCTTTTGCAAGGGAAGTTTTTGCAGGACGCGTAATTTTAAGATTAGCTGATGTCAATTGGCCCGCAAGATCCTGTGACTTAACACCTTCGGATTTATTTTTGTGGGGCTATGTAAGACCGTGTTTACGCCAAAAATCATCAAACTCTCAAAACTCAAACTCATCAAAAAAGAAGTTTTTTTTTTTTGCAGCCCTCTTAGAGAAAAACCTAAGTTTTTAAAGCGAATCCTTTATTTGTAGCTTTTTTGTAAATTTGATCCAATTTTCTTGTAAAATTCCAAATTTTGCAAAATGATGTATGTTTTTCTAAAAACCATAGCCAGTTGAAATTTTTTCACTCAACAATTATCTAATGCAAATATTTCAAATGCTTTTAATTTAAAATTTGGATTAAAAATGCTGATATTTTTGCGACATTTGGGATTTTACAAGAAATTTGGATCGAATTCACGATGAATAAAGGATTCCTTGGGAGCGTTGCAAAAGAATCAACTTAAAGAAGTAAACAATTTTAGTGATAACGAAACCATAACGTTTTGTACGTTTTCCTGGAGTATTGAAAACGTTTTCAATACTATTTTCGAACTGAATACTCCATGAAAACAGATATTGACAACGTTTTAAGGTCGATTCGGCTTTTTCTGGGATCATATCGAAATCCAACTTTGTTAAATTACATGAACAAGGGATCGGATTGTGCACATTACATTGTTCGCATAACATCCAATCAAACTGCCATTTTTGTTACCCAAGCTAGCTTATAAATTGGGCTGTTTATCGATTTTCGCTTTTTCGTTGATTCAAGTTTGTTCTTAATGGAAGTGTTTATTTTTTGTGTTTTTTATTCCGTTAATAAATAAACAGCTCGGGTGCGTTCAGGAATGATTTTCCTGGACTAAAGGTTATACCAAGGTAACCACAAATTCGTTCAGATATGCAATTGGTAACGTCCATGATGTAATTTGTTATCGTTCAGTAATTACTATGGGAATCGTCCAAGGTGTTTTCAATTGACCCTGCGAAAAATTGTCGGTAATTATTCCCCCGACATGTGCTTTTAGCGAAATGATAAAAATGTGATGGCGGATGATCGACCGATGGCGTGATCCAAGATTTTTTTCGTGTTTTGTGTTCAAAGTAACTAAGATCCACAAAAATGAAGTATGATTCTTTCTTTTGTTTCAATTTAACAGATTATATTTGCTTTTTAAATGAAATTGGTGGGGGAAAATAGATTGTAAGTTGACATAAGGCGTTTATTAATTCACCCATAGATTCACTCGATGTTCACCTTGATTACATCATAAATTTACCTTTCCCCGCCTTTTGTTTCCCGGTATCGTTAGTTTTTGATGTTCTGATGTCGTTGACAATGTTGACAGCCCTGACAGCTGACAAAAATCAAAGTCTTAAAACGTTTTCAAACTGATTTTAATTCTGCATGAATACGTTCTTTAACACGTTTAGGAAACTTTAGGTTATGTTGCTAAAATCCGAATAAAAATGTTCTTTTTTTGATGTAATGTCACAAATGACTGATTTCTTTGCTATAATACTCAAGGCGTTCCAGTAATTATCATCAAATGCATTTTGAAGTATTTTTGATTTGTGAAATTTTATATTTTTTAAATATATTTGATGTTCTTTTAGGCGTTTGGCTTATGGTCTGGAGGTTTCACCAACATAAAATGTATTACATTTACAAGGAATTTTATAAATTATTGAGTATTTTGATTTAAGTTAAATGGTTTTGTCGCTTTTAATTGAGATCTTATAATATATTGTGATATTACATATTAACGCTTTTACGTGTGGCTAAAACTGAAGAACTAGATTGTCTCTGACTAAAGAAACTTTTTATAAATAAAGGTAGCCCCTTCAACATTTTTATTAGAGGGCAGTGGGTAGATACATTACTAAGAACAGTTTGTTAAATTATATTGCTTTTAGGGTTATGTCAGAGAATGTAAGTACGTTACAAGTGCCTCACATTTGTTTGCTGAATAAATAAAAACTTTAACAAATCTTTAAATAGCTTCAAAGCCTTAAATCTGCAATATCATTAATATTTTATATTAAATATACTTATTTAATAAAATGTGTACAATATTAACAAATACAAAGCAAAAATTAATGAAAAAGTGTCTGGTAATAAATGATTATTTATTAGGAAGAACATAGTAAACGAAAAAAATAAAATCTGACTTAAACCAATTTCTAGATGACCAACATTCATTAAAAAGAACAGCGTTGACCGTAATAACAGATTAAATTGCAGCTGATAAGATTTATAGTAGATATTTTTTATAAATTAAAAATAACTAGAACAAGTCCCTTGTGTTCTAGGGAACAACACACTTAAGGCCTTTGACTAGAGACCCAAATTTCCTTTGTTTGTATACTTGTAGACATATTTACTTTATTATTAGGTTTTTTTTATGAGGTAGCAATCTGTCTAGAAAGTAAGTAATAACCAAAAATTAATCCCAAAATATAATTACCAACTGCTAAAAGCTGTAAGCTTAGATTTTGTTTCGTAAAACATATTTCCCCCTTTCCTGTACACTTTGTTTATTCTGTAATTATCTTAAATTAGATCCTCGCTGAAATACCATCATTATGTTTGTAAAACAGCTTCTTCCATACTACTTAGCCTTCTTGATTCCATTGACCACTTTTACTAAAAAACTTCCTCCTCTTGTCCACCGACGTGCTGTAGGATCTTCTTCTTCTTCTTCTCTAATATGTTTATGGTTTCGGCTGTAAAGAGTTAGCCAGTACAATTTCTGTGGCTTTAATATGGCAACAAAAAGAGCCATTTTTATGCATGCTATGTGAAGACTCCTAAAACTTCTTATTCCTCAGCATTATGCCTAAAGATGCCAGTAAAATATAAAAGCAATTGCCTGCAATGGTTCAAAACCTTTGGAGGGTTAAAAAACACAGTCAACCGTGAGCCGTCAGGAAAAGTACTTTGATCTCGGACCCACCTTTGATAATGTCTGCTGCAGTAGTAGACGAAACGTCAGGTAGAAATACCAACAGACCACGGCAAATAAGCCCGGAAAACCCATATAATGTAGTTAAAATCGGCCGTGAAAGCTTACACACTTCGAACTACATTGTACCTCATTTAGGTACGCATAATACGTTAGTACTTAGGGTTTAAATCTATATTGACTACCCTTAAATAAAAGAAAAATTGTTTATTTTTAATAAAAAAAGTAGAAAACAAAAAGAAATTATTTCTTTTTTCCAGAAAACAAATTAGTTAAAAGATGTTTGAACTCGGATATAAATGCCTCTTAATATTTATTACCTATTTTTAAAACATTATTTTTACTAAAGAAAGTAACTGTCACAATTATAGGTTTGAAAAAAATCTATAATAATATTCAGTTATAAAGCAAAATTCCAGACTACGATGGTAATAAATAACCAAAAAGAAAGAAGTATAATATAGATTTTAATATTTCATATTTTCAACACAGAAATTAGTCTGAAATGCCATATTATGTAAATTATTCCATTATAGTTTCGTTATAAAAAAGTAAATTAAAGAAAAAAGTTTTTTCTCCTTTTTACTGGAAAGACATTAATTAAGAGTTACTTGGACTTTGACAAAATTCCATTAAATATTTATAAATCTATTAAATGTAGTTTTTTCTTGGAAATAACCAGCTACTGGCTTTTTAGTAAAGAAAAATACAAAAGCTGAAATCATTAATATTATAAAACTTTTTAAATAATTTATAATGAAAACCTTAAAAATGTAAAACGTAGTAATATTCTTGAGAAGTAATAATTTGTGAGGAAATAAACAAGGAATGTAATAAATTTAATATGTAACTTCTAATATCTCAAGTTTAAATGTCCGTGGAATGTCCTAATGAAAGAACTTAATTGCAAGAAAATGTTTGGTTTTATAAGGAAAAAAGGAGATTAAATATTTTCTTCATTTTTGTTGGTAAAGAAGTAATTAAGAGTTAGTTGGATTGGAAATATCTTTAGTTTTTAATATATTATCTATAAGGCCATATAAGTTTTTTTCAACTTATAAAATACCAGATGTGTTTGATATTTATAAACAAAAAGTTATAGGAATAATCTGAAATATTTTTAACCAAAGACGTAAAAGAATTGCATTAAAATTGTCAAACCAGTCAGTGTCAGTACAACTGATTTTCCAATTTCAAACACTGGTTTGACACTCTTGCAACAGCTCAGTGACTCATAGCTTGTTGACACAGAACAGATCAAAGCGTTAAGGAGGCGGATGTAGATACATGGTTTTTTCGTATATTTTGGAGCACCACCAGAGCTTTTATTTTAAGAGTAAAAAGAAACTTTAAATTACAAGAGTTGAAGTTTTTTTACTGAACCGTCAGAATTTGTAATCAGATAAAACAAAAGAGCATCGAAAATGTGTTTAAAAATACCAGGTTTAGTTTTTTTTAATGGAACACCCTGTATATTATTATTTTTTTTGACTTCCTTACCTTACTCTGATTTCAATTTAGATTTTTTAAAATATGCAATATTTTAAAGTGAAATTATTATTATTATTTTTTTATCTTGGGACAGTCCACGAAGGCTGATGCCTAAGTACTAACGTACCGTGGGTGTCTTTAGTGTGGTGAGAGGGAGTTTGTTCACACGGGACTTAAATTTTTGGAGATTGGGAGGAGAAGGAAAAGCTTCTGCGGGCAGCAGGTTCCACAGTCTTGACACTCTAGGGATGAAGGAACGAAGAAAGCGGGAACTGTAAAAGGATGCATAAAAGTTGCACTACGTGTTGCTCTGTTGGGAGCTGTCAGAGAAGGAATTATACCGGCCAATTCCTCTGAGCAGAAGCCGTGAAAATACCTAAAGAAGAGCGACAGATCCCCTACAGCTCGACGGTGGGCAAGAAGAGGTAGCCTTTCTGTAAGCGTTGGATCATTAATAAGACGAACAGCTCTTCTTTGAATGGAGTCCAGAATGCTAAGTGTTGTAGGGGACGCCATTCCCCAGACATGAGAACAATATTCTAAAGAGGGTCTGATTTGGGATACATACAGAGTGTACAGATTGGAAGAAGAGAAATATTTTCTGGCTCGGAAAAGGAATCCAATCTTTTTTGAAGCTGCCGAAGCTATGGATGAAATGTGTTTGTGCCAGTCGAGGTTCTTCTCAAACGTAACGCCGACAAGATTAAACGACTCTTTGTTCTGCAGATTAAAAGAAATGCTGATTAAACGGTAAAAAGAAACATACAACATTTATATATTTTTGAAATGAGAGTAAAGTAAGAAAGTCAAAAAAATAATAACATAAAGGGTGTTCCATTTAAAAAAAACAAACTTGGTATTTTTAAACACATTTTCGATGCTCTTTTGTTTTATCTGATGACAAATTCTGTGGGCTTAGTAAAAATACTTCAACTTTTATAATTCAAAGTTTCTTCTAACTTCTAAAATAACTAAAGCACTGGTGGTGCTCCAAAATATACAGAAAAACCCTGTACACCAATATTGCCAATCGTAGCTTTTGGATAGAGAAGATCGGCGGCCAAGTTAATATCTGGCTTATCAAATTTTAGTAACTTTTAACAGTACGAAATTAAAACTGTAAGTGTTTTTTTATTTAATAACTGTTTACTTATGGTATAAATAATATAAATAATGGAAAAAATCATACCATTTAAAAATGTCTGTATATAAAGAACAATCCATTTGTTAACTTTAAACTGCTTTAAAATAAAAAGTATGAATTATTTTAACCCATTATTAATACACTTGTTAATACATAAACATCTACAAAAAAAAATACAAAATTTAGAATGTGATTTTTAAAATTTTACCAAACAAAAGTCATTAGTTTTTTGTGTCACGAAAGTTTTCCTATGGTCAAAACAAATCTTTTTAAAACATTATTATCTACTTTTCGTCAATGTTTTTCAAAAAAAAATGATAAGCTCTGAAGGTCCAACAGGTATCTAGTCCTCTAAAATAACGATAAATTTGCATGTTTATTTTTGCATTTAAAGTTATGACGTACAAAATATGCTTATTTAAAAGTGATATTAATTTTCATAAAAAATTTTTGCTTATTACATTTCACAGCTCGCAGCTTTTATATGGATTTCTGTTAACCAATAATAGATCCATTTTAAAAAATTATTAAAAAATAAATGTATTCTGGCAACAACTTCATCTCGATTAAGAAAAAATGTGACGTTCCATTGGCTAGTTCCCATACACATAAATTTACGACTGTTGTGTTTTTCTTGTATAGTTTTTCTAGTTGGAAAAATATGCACGTTCCCTATTCTTTCTCCAGTAAAAACACCAAAAGGGAAAAGACGCAAAATATAAAGGGCTCAAGAAATATGATCCTAAGGTTCAACGCTCTTGGAATTTTATATCGTTCCTATAAAGAACGCCTATAGGCAGTTTTCATTTTACGACAACACGTGTTTATTTTTATTTAACCTGTATCCCGAATTCATCATATTCGTGATTTTTTATTTTGGATAATATTATCTGAAATTTTTGCATAGACCCATTTAACACAGTGGCGGCTGTAAAGTTAATTTTGCCTACGGTAACGTGACAAAACTTTTTATTTATTTGATAATTGTTTAGATGTGTGGTTCCATCTATCATAAAAAACCTAAAAAAGAGATATTGACATGTTTTATTTCATTTTGGTTTATTTTACGGCAATTTACGAATCTTTAAAGAAAATAAAAAACTAGGTGTTAATTTTTATTTTAAAAATTAAAAAATGGGTATTTTTCAAGGTTTTCGTCAATTAAAAGCATCCATTTAGATTTAGCAATTTCTAGTGAATTCCTTGAAAGTGTTGGACAGTGTGTTAGACCAGTGATTTGTTTCATATTCTATATGTAAAGACAAATAATTTTATATTTTTTTTCAAAAATATCAATTTTTAAATTTTTCAAAAATTAAAAAAAAAATAATGAAAAATTATGATTTTTGAAATAGTTATTTTTTTTTGTGAACTTTAAGAATAAAAATATTTGACAACTCAAAAAAAAGTTAATCATGTTGATTTAACATCCCAAAAAAGTGGAGCCACAGATCTAAACATTACCGTTCTTTTTACCTGAATTAAAAATAGAATATTTCTTAGACCTGAAATAATGTTTAACAAAATTCGGCAAGCTAAAGTTGACTGGCTCCACTCTAAAGACAAAAATATTTTCAAATTTATTATTTTGCGCCTTAAAAGAGGGACTCCTTGAGCATCCCCTTTTTATGGTTTGATTTGGTTATAAGTTTATTTTTTAATATTTTGTTTTTAAATACAAAACCGCTCTTTTGAAGTATGTTAGGCTTTATGTTGGGTATTAGCAATATTAGCAAAGTTAGTCCAAGTTATGTACTTTTGTAATTTTTTGTTTTCCGGAGGCAAATGAGATTCAAAGTATGTACAAGTAGTTTTACACAAGAAAAGGTATCTTTGACACCAAAAAGATTTAATACCATTTAAAGTATTAAAGCAGGAATATTTTCTATGATTGTATTTTTGCCTAAAATTATGACTGTAGTTTCCTAGAACTACCAAATCCAAGTAAATAACTTAAACTACTGTACTATATAATAATACTATATATACTGATTTAGTGAAATTTTTTTAGAACTATTTGGTGATTTTATAAGTTTATCGTAGGTTTTTATTATTCGTAAATTTTAATTGGCCTCATTTTAGTTTTTTATTTTTTTGTGTAGTTTTGAACTCTAAAATTTAACAAAAATTGTCCTGATTTTAAAAAGTACCCTGTATAAGTAAACCAACAATGCAGAACAGTTAGCATAGTTTTTCCAGTTACTAAAAAAATGAAATAATTAGTAATTAACCATGTATATTTTCAAATAAAATGAAATGGTATTTTAGTATACCTTACTACACGACCAATTTCAGATAAATTAGCACATTTATTTTTAAGAAAAAATTAAAAGTAACTTCTGGACCAGTACAAAAATTTCCCAGGCACTTTTTAACGCCAAAAAAAAACAAGACCACTAACTCAATTTGGAGTCTACGAATTAATCCATAATAAAAGCAGTAAAACACATAGGCCAGAAGGGAAAAACTTTTAATTTTTGGTTTAAAGAACCTAAATTCTCTTATCTAAAAAATACAGCACATAGCACTTTTTAAAACCAGGTTATCAGGTACAGGTAACAGACCTAAGAAATTCTTCGTTGTTTGCAGTTCTTTAAATCAAACAAACTTTATTATTAAAATTAAGGAAATCCTCTATTTTTATTCTTATATTAAATGGATGTACACCGTGGATTATGCTGTTTGGTATGACAATGTAGTCATTCCGCAAAACTGAAGCCCAATTTTTTTGTAAAAATTGTTTAAAAATAAAGTTCTTTGTTTTTATTAACCCTCGTTAATATATTATGTTCTGCCTCTACTATAAAATATGGATAATTCTTTTATGGAGTATCTATTTAGTATATATTGAACGGGTTGGGAGCAATTTTAATATAAATTAAATAAAGTAATAAAAAGGTATTTTTATCCATAAATAAATACATTTTTATAGATAAAAACCAAAATTTTTATTAAGCATATTAAATCAAAATAATTTGTATACGAGACTGGCACAATTACAATATTGTACTTAAATATTCTTCACAAAACGCAACTTCCCCTTCAATTTAAAACATAATTTGCACCCTTAAGGCCTCTAAATTTCCGGTTAATATTAGCACAATTATACATAAATTGTGTTTTCCCTCCTAATATTATTAAAATCTCTTTTCCAGTTTTTAATTAAAGAAAGAGAAGAGAAGTGTCTAATTACAAATTTTATCACGGACACAGACCTCGTCAAACTTCTGTTTTTGGAATTTAAAAATGTTTTAAAAGATTTTAAATCAAGAAATTTAGAACTTTTATTAAGTGGTATATTTTTCGATTTTGTACTGCTTTTAGAAATTATGCAGGTTCAGCAGGTAGGGGGAAAATCCGCCCAACGATACGATTTTATTTGATTTCACTCAATTTATTTGTATATTCAATTTTATATATGTATTTAAAATTGAACAAAATTTAAATACATATTTTTTGTGATTATTTATTTATGAGTGTCCTTAACGTATTCAAAATCATTTATAATGAATGATTTTATATTAATAAGAGATTATAACAAAGGCAACCAAAAATACCCAAACACGAGACTCGGGTAATATTGGAGTTTAAGGATGGCCTTGATCATGCCCGTGATTATTAAATAGCTCTTTTGTTCGGCTTATCTGATAATGCATATGTTACCGAAAATGTATGAAACTTAAAAATCATATATAATTCCTACGCAATGTAGATTTAGATACAGGATGTCCAAGAATATGTGGACAATCTCTCAAAATCTAATAGAAAACCTAAAAATATTATGACAAGTTCCTATAAACTTTTTTCCTACGACCCTCCCCTACGGAGATACAGGTACATAGCGGACGCCCCTAGAAATCGTTTTTTTTAATAACTTTTAAAATACTAGCGTAATTTAATATTTTTTAAAATTAAGGTTACGAGAAAAGTCTTCTTAAAATGAACCCATTAAATCATATTTGGCTTAATTAGTTTGCCAGGGAAGGACTAGCTCTGACACAATAATAGCAATTTTTTTAACACCCTGTATAATAAAGGCTCAACAATAATATTTGTAAATAGCTTTAACCTTAAACTAAAAAAAGGTATTGTTGATTGGCATCGATTAAATCAACTGTTTACGAGAAATAAAATATTATGGTTGATAAAGTTTTTTACATTATACAAGGTGTTTTTTAATTGAACGTGAATATTTAGGACGGCAATTTTTGGGTCCATTTTAGAAAGAAAACTTCGTATGAACGTATGTCCTAAATGTCTTAACTTTTGAGATACAGGAGGGTAAAATTTTCAAAAATAAATAATTTATAATTAATAACTGTAATACCACTTTGGATATTTTAATGAAAGTTGGCATACATGTACTATGTATCAAGAAGCCTTTTTTTGTCTACCACACTTTTTTTATTTTCACCAGTGGCGTCCATACGGAATTTGACCTGCCTATTTTGGCAGACATTGATGGTGCGCCTAAAATTATCTTTGGAATCCCCAATAATTTTTAAGCAATGTTGATTACTTAATTTTTTTAATCCGATAGCGGTTTTCGCTTAAAAAAATAAAAACTGTTTCTCTGCAGGATCATAACAATATCGGAAAAAATATCACCATGCAGAAAAATATCTACATTTAATTTAATTTAATTTTCTAGGTGAAAACCGTGGGTCAGACTAAAAAAATTATAAGCAGATTTGATCTGTTGATTTTTTTTTGTTCCGACGTACGGTTTTCACCTAAAAAAAATTTTAGGTTTTCTATGGGATTCCGAGAGATTGCCCACATATTCTGGGACACCCTGTATAATTCCGATTCAATTTAGAAAATGTGTAAAAGTAATAATTTTATAGGTATATTTACGTTTTATTGCTGTGAAAGAATAAAGCAAAAAGTAAAGACATAAAAATAGGAAAAAGTGCTGCAATAAAAGTGTGTTTATAGTGTTTCTTTAAAAAATCATAAAATAAATAAATAAGGAGTATGTTTTTAGCTAATTACAATGATTAAGGATAACAATAATACAAAATACTCTTAGTTATGCGTGTTTTTTGTGTCTTCTTATAAAAGTAATTTAAATTGTTTATAAATGTGTGGGTAAATAATGTATGTCTGTTAATAGTTAAATTTAGTATATCAATATTTTAATAACATTGAGATAAATTATTATAACAATTCAAAAACTAACAACTGCCTTTAGACTGGTCTAAACAAGTTTTTTAGACTTAATCAACCGTCCTGCTTTATCTCTAAAATAATTTCAGGTGAAAAACAAAGATGCTTAAGTATAAAAGAATGGTAATAAAAAAATGTGTAACATTTTTTATGGAAATAATATTAAAATTAATATGTTTTTTTAAATCTTTGTCAGGCCCACGACGGCTCATATTAAGCCTAAGTACTGGGTAATGGGGAGGTGCCAGGTTTTTTAGTGTTTAACCCATTTTTTACAGTTCTTTCAACAATGTTCAAGTACCGAAGAATGCAGATATTGCATTTCACAGCAGTTTTTAGTCAAGTATCACCACGCAGTGGCGTATGTTGACTTTAAAAAGGGGGGCCTAACTGTTAAATTTAAAAGATTAATAAAATACTCTAGGTAAAAAAATTATCTTTTAAAATTACTTAATTAGTCTAGTAACTGAAGACCTGAAAGTACCCAAAACTGTAAATAAATCTGTACAGTTTTTATTTGTGGCGCAATTCTTAGGTCTTCGCGGATGCTTTCGAGCGAAAAATAGTTTATTACGATTTCAACGTGGGAACCCGCTAAAAATGGTCCCCCAAAGTCCCAAAAATAAGTTTCCCGCGAATATCTGCCAAAATATGCGAATCAGAGAATTTTTGTTTAAACAAAAAGTAAAGATCATCTCGAAATCTACAAAAATGTATTCTACCATTTTTTTCGCAACACCAATATTTTTCGTAAAAACGGCCGTCGAAAAATCCATAACATTTCACACTGGATAGATGTGGTAGTAGGCGAAAAAATGCAGATGGGTAAACAATGTTTTATCAAAACGCATGAAAGATGGTAAAGGAAATTTTCTGGGATCATTGAATACTTGCTAAGTCTTATTATAAAGAGAAATATTTATAACAAACCATTTTTTCAAAACATATCTATAAATTAATGAGATACTCTCAAAATATTGTGAAAAAAAACTTTGGCCGGTTTTTTAAATATTTTAGGAAAATCAGAATGGACCCAAACTCATATGCAATGATAGGTACGAGTTTTTCCATTCCGATAAACTTGAAATGATTAAAAAATGTGCATTATTGCCCGAGTAATGGAACAATTCGTCCGCTTGCTTTTAAGTGAATCCATGAAGCTAGCGGCATTCTCGCGGTAGAGCGGCAGCTGAAATGGGGGGACTTTTAAGTTCCTCAAAAACTATCGATTTAAAAAAAAATTATAAAGACCATTTTTGTAGATTACAAGGCGATCTTCATTTTTTGTTAAAACAAAATTCCCAATTCGCATATTTTGGCAGATATTAGCGGGAAACCTATTTCTCGGGCCTTGAGGGGTCATTTTCAGCCCTTTTTCCACCTTTTAATGTTGATAAACTTTTTTTCGCTCGAAGGCATCCCCGAAGACCTAAGAATTGCGCCACAAGGGAAAACTGTACAGATTTATTTACAGCTTTGTCTCCTCATTTAAGGGACTAAATGTGTTTCAAAAAGTGGTGAAACCTCGGCCCCCCTGGTCCTGTCCTACAAGTACACGCCACTGTCACCACTGACGTTTAAAAAAAAATGAAAATGAGCTACAAAATCATATAAGAATTCTTATTGTATTTGCTCTGACAACACATTTCCTTTTATATGGGGTGAACGCCACCCTGTTTAATTTACTCTGCACAAATAGTACACACATATAAAACTCATATGGAGACAAATGTTTGGACAAGATAATCCCAAACATGGAATAAAAACCACATAAATTGCACGTGCATATTCGTGCACACGTAACTAAATAAAGAAATTGTCTAAATGCCTACAAATTTTCCACATACGCACCAAACCACACATTATCGAAATAAGTTTCAATAGCTGGAGTTAAAAGTTTTTTTTGGGTAAAATTATTCCACAAAGAAGATTACGTTTTAGTACATTTGTTTTCTGCGGGTAGCAGGTTTCATAGTTAGGACACTCTGGGGATAAAGGAACGAACAAAGATGGAAAGTACGAGGCCTCTTAAGTTGGTTGTAAAAGGATGTATAAAAGTGGCACTACGTGTAACTGTTGGTAGCTGCCAGAGAAGGAAATATACTCGCCAACTATTCTGAGCAGAAGTCGTGAAATTACCTATAAAAGATCGACAGATCCCCTACGGTACGTCGGTAGACAGGAGAAGAAAGCATTTCTGTAAGCGTGGGATCATTGAATAAAATCAAGAATTCCAAGAGTTGTAGGAGACGCCATTCCGCAGTCATGCGATCAATATTTTAAAGGGGGTCTGATTTGGAATACATACAGACTATACAGATTTAAAAATAATACTTTTTGGTTTGAGAAAGGAATTCAAGCTTTTTTGAAGCTGCTGAGGCTATGGATAGCATGTGTTTGCGCCAATTAATGTTATTCTCAAAAACAACATCATCAAGGTTGAATGACTCTTTATTCTGCAGAATTTGTTGCTTTTTTATAATACCTTATTACACTAGTACAACAAAAAAATAAACAAAGAAACCTGGCAAAATCGGTACAAATCGTCTTTTTTATTTTTAACATACTGAAATTACATTCCATTGCATTGGGACGGTTCTCAGTTGAGGGACTAATTGTCCGTCTAACCGGTGCATTGTAAAATAATCCCACAGCTTAGTTAACAGAGTACAATAAAAGCTGTTTTGGTACCTAAAATTGAACAGCAAACGACCAGTACCATCTTTTAAAAAGTGGTGCATGGAGCATAAAAAAAAACAAAATCTGTACAACAGGATGTAAAAAGTATGATGCTCACGATTTTAATAGGCGATAGTGGAGCTCAAAACAAGTCAGAAAGTTTATATGACATATGTGTCAAAACTAGACAGATTTTGGTCTTTATTCTGAAATGCTTAACAATTGGCAACTTTCGTCTTAATTGCTCATCGGCAAATTTATTTGCTAATAAAAAAAGTTTTAAATGTGTCAGTCCACAAATTAAAATAATAAATAGTAATAATGTTTCCCCCAGTAAAACATTTAAAAAACAATTGGTAACAGCGCTGGCGTTTGTCAAGTCAGTAGTGCATTGTAGTATTATGTTTAGTCGCTGCGGTATTTTTGTCCGTTTTTTATTTCGTGCCTTGAAGTTCAAAATAATGTTTTCAAACCGGGAATATGCCGATGTGTTAATAATTTACGGCGGGACAAACCATAATGCTAATCTAGCAGCTCATTTACCGTAAAAGATTTCCACAACGGTACCAAAGAGTTTTGGAAATGGGTTGTGTGCAACCAAGTAATCCTGAGAGGTACATATTATGTAACTGTGAAACAAGAAAAAAAAATTGGAATTATGGAAGAAAATCCTGGAACTACTACAAAGTCATTAGGTCGCGAAGTAAACGTATCACATATCACATTTCACATCTGTTTTTTTTATATTAAGATACTTTCTATTTTTTTTGCAAAATAAAAAAATGCTGTTTTAAAACATCATGATTTGTGTTTTTAAATTGGATATTAAGCTCAATCTTGTGTGTGTGAAGTACAATTATTTTTTAATTAGAAAAAAAGTGTAAAAATGTAAAACCTTGCAAAAAACGTTCGACTCGATGCGTGATGAAGTGGGCGTGCTGTTGCCAAATTTTTTAAACTTTGAAAGACCATATTTCGAAAACAATTAACTTTTGACCCATGTGTTTTTGGCTTGTTTTGAGCTCCACTATCGCCCATTAAAATCGTGTGCATCATACTTTTTACACCCTATTTAAAAAAAATCTATAAAAGTAGCTTTTTTTTCCTTTTTAAGTTGCTGATCTTTTAATGGGTTGTTTAAGCAGGCTGGGGAAGGACGCTGCCCGACAAGAAGTTTTTTCAAAATTACAGTTCAAATATTTTGCACTGATATTTTTGGACGACTCAGCGTGTTAACTGCGGTTGTCCGATTTGAATTTAGTAATCCGATACCTAAACTTTAAATTTTATTTTAAAAATTAAATATCTTCGACTTTCATTTACATTTTCCGAAAAGTGTTGTTCTTGGAGCAGAGTAGCGAGGGATCAAAGCAAGCACCATTTCTCATCAAACTAATACAAAAGATTCAACAAAGATTAAATTGCATAATTAACAGAAATTAGGTGATATTCAAATAGGTTCAGGTATATCCAAGTAAAAAATCGTGGTGTTTGTGTTTTATTGTTGACAGACGGACACATAAATTTAAATTTGCTATTGCCTCTTCTACTATTTAATAAGACGGCAGTATCATTTTGTTAATCCAAACTTCAGGATCTTTCGTATTGTCATCATTTTTATTAATTTAAAAGGGGCAATTTTATTTATTTTTTTTAAAGTCCTTATTTAATGAATAATATATTAGATCATTAAAAATGCCTAAATCAATAATTAAATTTATAAAATTGGTATTGTTGTGTCCATCTCTTCTACCTCTAAGCAACCTCCATTAAACAACCCACTATATCCATCCCCTTTTGAGAAAAATACGATACGTCTCGCCCCCTAATGACTTTTAGGGTGGAAATGGCCATAAATATAGTCAGAGACATGGCAAGTTAGTTTCCTTGGTCGTATCTTATACTTGAGGCATGAAGACGAGATTCTTCTTGAGAGTTTGCGTCATTTCCGATTAGATTTAGGCCGTTTTATTGGTTCCAGATGGGCAATTTTTCAGGGAAATATGAAAGGTAAACGAGAAATCTTTATTTAATTCGGGTTTTTAAATATATTTTTTATCTAAGAGCAAACGAATTTTTTAATAGTATTGTAGGCAGTGTCGACTTAAAATTAATAAAATAATGATTATCACTGTACACGGCAGAAATATATTGCAATACCCTGCATTTACTTTTAAAATTGTGCTTAGACACAGCTTGAGAAACTGAGTATTACGATATCGTCAGCAAAACTATTAATGAAATTAATTTAATTCCCTTGGATATGTTGTTAAAACGTTAAGCATGTAAACTACTTTAAGGTAGTTTACTCGCGACTGTCATAGACAAAAGTAACGCCTTATAGTAAGTAAAGCCGGGCCGGCCACAAGTGAAATCGAGACTGGGATGAACATCTTTTATCTTCGTCTCTTTCATGCCATCCGCGCCGAGCTCACCCATCTCTCTCTAACAAAAATTGATTGTTGAACGGGCCGGGATTTGCTTGACTAGTACCAGCCCGAATCATTATTTTTCCCAAATTGGGTTAATTCGTGATGCAGTATTTTGAATGGATCACAAATTTAGTGTTGTTCCAAATAAGATCAAATACGCTTTACCAGAAGTTAGAGGCATTAAGAAATGCCTAAAAATATAATTATTGTAGAAGACTGTACACAACATATGTTTGTTATTTAGTCACAGAGCACTTCCTAGTGCTCGGTGATTCAGTAATATTTTACACTATTTTACACTTTTTGGACCACCTAGTCCTAAAATACACCTTCTATAAAAGCAATTAGGTATGTAAAAAAGAATAAAATAGTGTATAGGGTTTTTCCGTATATTTTGGAGCACCACCAGAGCTTTTATTTTAAGAGTAAGAAGAAAGTTTAAATTACAAGAGTTGAAGTATTTTTACTGAACCGTCAGAATTTGTCATCAGATAAAACAAAGAGCATCGGAAATGTTTTTAAAAAAACCAGGTTAAGTTTTTTTAAATGAACTCCGTATATTATTATTTTTTTGGCATCGTTACCCAATTTAAATTTTATATATATATATATATATATATATATATATATATATATATATATATATATATATATATATATATATATATATATATATATATATATATATATATATATAATATATATATATATATATTATATATATAATAATTATATATAAATAAAATATCCATATAAACATGGTATTTTTAAACACATTTTCGATGCTTTTTTGTTTTATCTGATGACAAATTCTGACGGTTCAGTGAAAATACTTCAACTTTTATTATTTTAAGTTTTTCTAACTCCTAAGATAAAAGCTCTGGTGGTGCTTTAAAATAAACGGAAAAACCCTGTACTCTATTTCTAAATAACAAACGGACCCATGTAAACTTTCAAAAATTAATTTCTTTTTAACAAAACGATAAAAAATTCAGGGTTTTTTAAAATTTTTGAATACCACGATTTATATTGCATTAATTTTTAAAAAAATATCGTAAGAACCGTTTTCGAGATATTCCGACATAAATGCATGGCTTTCATAAATGACAGATTTGAACAATTTTAGTTATTCAGAATTTGATTGTTAATATCTTGTTTTACCTATGATAAAAAATATATATTTTTAATTAAATAAAAGACTGTTTTATTCACCCAATATTTTAATTTTATTTAATTCTTAAGAAAAGCTGTTTTACGAATAAACTGCTTTAAAATTTATAAACGTAATATTAAAACATTTATAAGTTATATGGTCCTGCCATTTGCATTTTTTGGGATAAACTCATTTACTCAACAACATTAATCTAGTACTTCCCATGCACCACGAATATGATATTTAGTATGCAGGAAAGTTTTCTATAAAAAAACTAACAATTTTTAATTTAATACTGTCATCTACTACAACAGGGCATAACTACACTAATAGGTTTCTTGGCAAAAATGTAATAATAAATCTAAGAAATCCCATTAAGTTCATAAGAAAAAAATTAAAGACCGAACATTATTTTCTGACCCTTTTGTTCCTATTAACGTTATGTTTTGATACCCCAAAAGATAAACCGATCTTGATATAAGAGTTGATCACAAACATGGCACGTACAATTCCAGGAAAGAAATTTTTCGAAAAAAATCAGCGTTAAAATATGAAAGAAAGATAATAACGATAAAATAAAGGATCAGACGCTAAGAAAATATTAAAAACGCTAAAAAATATTAGCAAAAAGTATGAATATTTAAACAAAAACATCTATGTGAGTAAAGAGCCAAGTTATCTCTTCCTCCATTTTATGTCGATTAAAAAAATTCAGGCTGAATTTTTATTCGACAGCATAAATTATTATTTTAGGGTGTGCGAATAGTTGTCGAATCGAATCGAATCGAATAGTTATATTCAATTCGAATTTCGAAACGAATATTCAAACTATTCGAATAGTTTGAACTATTCGAATAGTTTGAACCATTCAAATAGTTCAAACTATTCGAATAATTCGAACTATTTAATAATTGAAATATTTGAATACTTTGAACAATTTGAATCTAGTTTTTTTTTAAATAATTAATTGTATAAGCTAATTATAAGAGACCAAAATAATTCACTACTTTCTTAAAATACTCTAATTAAAAAATAATCCAATTCAGATATTCCAATTATTTCAAAAAAAAATTTGAATGATTCAAATAGTTCAAAATATTCAAATAGTTCCAACTAATGAAATGATTTAAACTATTCAAATAATTCGAACTATTCGAACTATCTGAATTATTCGAATATGCGATTTAAAATTTGAATCAAATAATTCGTATTGGATTCGCCTCAAATAAGTCGAAAATTTGAATATTCGCACACCCCTTTGTTATATAAATAAATAAAAAAATTTCTAAACATTTAGAAAATATTGTCACTATTTTAAGCATATATTTAACAATTTATTGTAATTAGTTGTTAATACATTTTTTTATCTTTTAACACTTAGTGAATAAGCTCTGACTGAACTTTCCTTTTAAGTTATTAAACATTTTCGTCTGTTTAGGACTTTTTAAAAATAAAATTCGTTCCCTGTGATGATAAACTGTATATTGAAGGACGAAGCACACTTTTAGTGTGCACACAATAAAACTATAAACATTTTCTCTTTTTTAATATGTTTTTTTTACAGGCTGACTCACCACCTCTTTTGAATCGCAAAAATGCAGTGTCCACATTCCGCGACCCCAACGAAATTCGACAACAACAATGACTTTAAAAAGACTTACGAAGACAAAATGAGCGAGTCGAGTAAGTCCAGCAAGGGGACTTACCAGGCGATAAAGTCCTCGGAAAATGAAGTGACTCCCAAACGGACTAAAAAGAAGGGGGAGTTCATTTGAATAACCTTTGGTCAATATGGTACGGGGTGTTTTGTACGGGGCTGCAAGGCTATATGGCTTATAAGTGTCTCAAAGAGATTTTGGGTAAGTACTTTATTTATTAGAGTTATTACGCAAACATTTTCTAGTAGAAAAATAATCCAGGAAAAATAAAATAGTTGTTAAACACATTTTTAGTCTAGATATTAGTTTAAATACTATACCATAGCCTAAGTTACACAAAATACTTTGTTGGCTACAGAAAATTCTTCAATTGGTTAATTAGTGTTAAAATTATATTTAAGTAATCTTATTTTGTGCAAAACCAATAGCTGATGGGAGTAAGGGGTACAGGTAGGGTTTCTTTAGACGTTTACAATACTTTTAAAATGTTTGGTCAAACCATAAAATCGAGACTAATGATCTTCCTACTAAACTATCAGAATAGGCCTATTTAAAAAAATTGTTATATCTAAAATTACTTTAATTAGCCGGTAGGGAAAAAAATTTTAGATTTTTTTTTTTCTAAATTTTTCTTTATTAACTTCAATGTTTTTTTAATCTTTGTAAACCAAAAGTTGTTAAAACCGGATATGCATTTTTTAAGGCATTTTTGGGCAAAAAGTGCCACCACGGACGTTTAAAAAAAAAACCCAAACCCCTAACTATCCGTACCCTATTAATTTCTGGGTAGTGTCATCTGACAAAAACTACAGTTTTAAGTTAGACACTATAAAATGACGTTTTTAGTTAGTATTTTAGGATTATTAAAAACATTGCCATATTTAAAATTTTTTAAAAAAGCCAATCGCTTTAATGACAAAATATAGAGGTTTGGGTTAACATGGTGTATGTTCGAACCTTTTTTAGGTGGTATTATTGGTCTCTTAAAATTTTACTTCTAAAGAAAGAGATACTTTTTAGGCAGGGTAAAATCAAAATTTTAATTAATTTTTTAAAAGTAATAAAATAATTGAATCATTTATTAATTTTTACTTCTTTTTGTTACATTGTTAAAGTGAAAAAAAAGTATTTTTTTACAAAAAGGGGCCCCTTTTAAAAATATTTTTTTTAAACGTCTCTAAGGCATAAAAATGCTACATTTTTTTTTTTATTTAAAAAAAAAAAGTTTTTTTTTTCGATTGACAGTTAAAGGAACCATAAAAATAGGTAAAAGGGTTAAAAATTTAAAATATTAATCGGTTTTAATTTTTCATTCATGTTTTAAAGTTTTGACCAAAAAAAATATATTAACCCAATATTTTTAATCTTTCAATAGTAATATAAAGGGAATCCCCTGAGAATTTCAGCTTAATTGGTTAATAGCTTTTTAAGTTACAGCACAAGCAGATTTTAAAAAGAGAGTTTTGAGATAATCACGTTTAAAGATTTGTTACGCTTCGACTACCTGATTAGTTTTTGACAATACCTTCATTAATATTTAATATTTCACTTTTCTCTTTTTACAGTAATTTTTAACATATTATACATTAAAAATATAAAAAGAAACATTTTTTGTAAATTCCAAAGGTCTTTTCGTTACGCTCGGACTTCCTGATTAGTGACGGTATGCCGACGCTGGCGTTTTTGATATAAATAAATATTGAATATTTCACTTTTTTTCTTTTAAATATGAAAAAAGGAAAAAAAATGATTTTTTAAAAATTCTAAAGGTATCCCTCCCCTTAATAGCCTTCAGACTACTTCAACTTCTATATGGCGCCTATTGTTAATTACTTCTTCTTTAACATCATCCAGAATTTTTACTTCTTTTTTTTTCAGCTTATTTTTATGTTTGCAGGGTTTGACAATATTCTTATTACTCCAGTTATCGAATAAAGATATCTGGCTTATCATATCGTTGCTGTTAAAAAAATAAGAATAAATGTTTATGTAGTCACGTTTATAAACTTTTATTTTCATATAGCCGACTACCAAAAAACATTGGGAAAAAACCCTAAAAGAAATTTGGAAAAAATCAAGATTTTTAAAAAAATTTAACGCTATCTATCGTCTAAATAAAGCAATTTCAATATCTAAATCTGTAACTATCGAAGTTGTTTTAGCCCAGGAGTTTGTCACTAAATTATAGTTTACAAAATTTTTAGACTACCTTGTAAAATAACATTAAATATTTATTTTATATTTATACTTACTTGTCTGTGCATACTTTAAAAACATATTTTTTCAACAAACGTGTTAAAAATTTAATTTTTAACCATATCTAAATGCCTTTAAAATGTTGCTTTAAATTACTAGTGCCTAAAAGTAACATTTTAAGGCACTAGTGTTAAATAACGTCAAATTTTGAAAGGTACGTTAACGATTATTTATTTACTAACATTTATAATAATTGTACGATTCAAACAACTTGAAAAACAAATTCCTTCCACAGTTCTAGCATTCTCCATGTTAAAGTTGGATTGAATAGAAAAAAAGCGCATTCTCAGTCGACGTTGAGGCACCGATCTGCTGCTCTTGTTTTCACTGTAAGTAGTTTTCTGGCAATAGAGTTCTTATTTTCTAAGGAATTTTCGATGTATCCCTCAGCAACGGTAGAGGATTTCCACCCCCGATGCCTCTTAATTGTCGTCAATTTTGCTCCAGCATCGGCAAGTAAACTCGCTGAAGAACGGCGAGTTGCAGTTGCAGTTGCAAGTTGCAGAAATCTTGCTATAGCAGCAGAGATTTTCCCAAAAGAGTTAATTCCGACGGGATTTCTGGTACATTTACCCTTCGCGTATTTTAGGAAAAGTCTCCGATGTCCCACATTTGCTGGACGAAGAGCCATATACTTACGATAATAGTCCAAATAAAATTTTTCAACGATAGTGGTACCTTGGTTTTAGTATCTCGTATGTGAATCATCAATGAAGTGCCCATATCTTCCAAGTCGTCAAGAGTCAACTGACAAAGCTCCTCCTTGCAACAGGCACCAAAAATTCCCAAAATGGTAACTACTTTCATCAGAAGGTATTATTCGTCAGGTGCACAGTTAAGAAACTGATCAATTTGCGCTTTGAGCAGAATCTTGGATTTTTTAGGCTTTCTTTGACGCTTGAAAGATGCGATAAGCTTAAAAAATTTACTGATATCCACGTCATTGTTTATGCATAGCATAGCTTTGATTATTGAATAAGTCGACCATAACGGTGATGCTTTCCAAATCTTTGCTTTTTCCTCAAAATACGCAAGAAATATATTTTCGGTATATTTTCCAGTAACACCTTGCTTCTTACATTAGGAGATTTCCTGGGCAGTAAATCTAGCGATGCTCTACTGGCCGCTTCATCTGTCTCTTTAAATGGATCAATGCAACCAATACTTTCTCCTACATTTTCTTTCATTTCAAGTTGATTTTAAGTAAAAACTAAAACGAGCTAAAACTGACGCGATGTATCAAATTTAAAGTAAACATGCCGTAACTAACCAGCACCAACAACGGTTGTTAGAATTCATTAATAAATGCCAACTTCAATAATTTTTATATACGATGCTATGTAAAATATATTTTCCAATTTGTGAATAATTTAATTTTTAACTGCGTTGTTGCGTTTGTAGAAAAAATATTGTATGATATATTTGTGTTAAAAGTAAGTTTTAAGTCTTGGTTTTAAGGGACTACTGTGAGTTGCAGAATGAGCGAAGCGAAGCACATTCGTGCCTTAAAATTGTACTTTTAATACTTATATTATAAGTAACTATTATTGTAGTTAAGAGTTTTAATAAAAAATGGAGTTTCTTTTTTCGTATAGTGCACTTAACTAAAGCTTGAATAAAGTGTTATAAATTAGATAAAGTGCTTGTTTGCATTAAACGGTAACTATAATTTTTTAATTAGAAAACAAGATTCTTTTTCTTAAAAACTCGTTCTTAAATTGCAGTTTTCACAATACTAATTGGTTCATTTTTATTTCATTTTAATCGTCCTCAACTTGCATCTGACAGCATCACTTACAACCAACACAAAGACTAATTTCGGAAATAGACGTTTATTTAAACGTTATGCATCTCAACTGCAATACACGCGAATGCAGAAAAAGAAAATACAGAATAATGAGGCAAATCTAGCGAGGAAAATTCAATATAGCCGTATATAACATGCCATCGTTTGTGAGTTTATTTTTATTGTATTTTTTGTGTTGGTGTATTGTAATGGTATTGAGACCGCGACGAATATGTTTATCAACTTTATTTTGTCTGCTTATGTAACGTGATATTTTTCATCGTAATCTGATACATTTTAATATCGTTTAGTTACTGAGAAAATTAGTTCCGTTAAAAACAGTTCTGTGTCTCAAAAGTGTTTTTCCAAATAATTTACTTATTTCAAAGCAAAACGTTTTATTGAAACTGGACAACAATGTTTTAAAAAATGACTGTATCTACCAAATTACCTGTGAATGTGGTGAGGTATACATCGAGACCACTTGAAATTAGAGTTAAAGAACACAAAAAACATACGGAACGAGGTGAAACGTCGAAATCAGGGATTGCCGATCACACATGGTCATACCAACACTGCATAAAATGGTCGGATGCAAAAGTTATTTATAAAAAAGCCCACTGAAAGAAAAGAAAATTTAAAGAAGCTGTATTAATTGCAAACAACCAAAATGTATTTAGCCGACCTAGTGTCGACATTCCGAATATCTGGCAGCCGTTGCTGAACCTGAAAAAATCGATCAAGCTTCGGTGAACAACGGATGGTATATAAGTCGTAGTTTTTAAGAATACTTTTTAGTTATCACTTGAAAACGGTTTAAGATACATCACTAACTAAAACGTTGTGTATCAATTACCAAATAAAGACAATGGAAGTCCAAGATTTTAGTGTTATTGAATCCGTAACATTGTCTAACACTTCTAAAAAAACGTAAAAAATTCATATGGTATCTCTTTGGCTTTTGGTTTACCATTTTTAAAATATTTGTTTTACATTTTGCTCTGATATGTAGGTATATACCCTCATTATCAAAAAAACTTCACACCATATCAAAACTATATAAGAAGTCCCAAAAATAATAGATCTGGATGCTTCTTCTATCAAATATTTTTTAACAGTTCGTATATTTTTTATTTATTTGGAAATATTCATTATAAAAAAATTAAAGAAGTAATAATTATTTATTACTGGATACACGCTGTAGAGTGGGAATCAAATTTTTGTGGAATCGAATCCAGGAATCGGATCTGAAGGCTGTAATCGATTACTTTATAAAAATAGGATTTGTGATCCGGATTTGTTATATAATTTTAAAATGATCCGAAATCGATTTCTTTTGGAAGGATCCGATTGCAAAAGGATTCGATTCCTTATATTTATAATTTGAGACAAATCGGTTGCCAAAATCCGCCATTTTGATACCCGTATCAAATTTACAAATTTTGACCTAATTGTAAGATTATTAATTTCCAAATTTTGACCTAGTACCCTCAAAAACCCTTATATCCTGAGTTTGAGGCAAATAGGTTTATCTTCTTCTTAATGTGCCATACTCTATTCAGAGTGTAGGCGCCCTCTCGCACATATCTGTATAGCGTAGCAACTGCTTTTACACAGATATGCGGGACCACCGGCTTAACGTGCCTTTCAAAGCACATGTGAGAGGGTTTACTAGTCAGAAATACTACACAGAGATTTGCCATTGCCTTCTGTGAGGTGACGAGCTATGAAAAAGTCCAATGGACAATGTGGGAATCGAACCCGGGTCTTCACGGTGAGAGGCTGGTACGCTGCCACTACACCAGCTCGTCCACAAATAAGTTTATAAAATTTAAAATTAGCCATTTTAAATATTTTATTTTAAATTTCCAAATTTTTACCTACGATTCTTATTCAGCATTATATTGATTGTTGGAAATAAAGATGAAGAATTTTAAAACATCTGCCTATTAAAATCTTAAAATAAGGAAACACACCTAACATGCGATTTTTAACCAAAATATGTTGTTTTTCAGTTCCAAAGAAACCACATTAAATTGAAATATTTTTTCGTAACCATAGAGTGTGGTATCCAAAAACGGGGGGTATAAATTTTACTTACATTTAGTCTCAAGAGTTTTGATTGCTCGATCTTCATAATTTTTTAATGTTATCCTAGAGATAACCCTGAGGGATTTTTAAAAGGTACATTTTTTTATTTATATTTAGAGTGTCTTATAAAAATAAATTTAAAATTTCAATTCATTTTTATATTTCGCAAGCAGAGCAATTATTAAACGGTACTTGTGAAATTTCCTGTAAAATTAAATTAATTAAATATAAAAACTGAAGATGATCTGGATTCGTGATGCAATAAATAGGAATCGATTTTATGAATTCAAATTTTTTTCCTTAAAAAAGGGATTCCATTCCTTTACGAGGATCCGGAACTGTAAATCGGTTCCTTTTTTGAAGGATCCGTCGCAGTTCTGACGTCTTGTATACTTAATGTTTAGTATACTTTATAATTCACTAGTCCATAGATGAGAGATAATGTAAGTTTTTATTTAAAATAATATTTAAAATCCACTAAAGACTACCAAATAGTTTCCAATAGTTTTAATTAAAATCACGCACAAATGCACCAGTTCTAACACGCGGAAACAATGGCTGACATCGGTTTTGGCCGATTCATGGCTAGTTAGTATAAAGGGCTAAATCAGGTGTGAACACGAAATGAATTACTACAGAAAATAGTGTGATTTTGCTAATTGAAAATTACAATGCTTTGTTTTCGAACGAAAATTATGACAAATTGGATGTTCACTTGTCCGGCATATGTTTAATTTTATATAGGGACATAATTTAAATTACATTTTAACGAAGGTTACAGCATTTGGTTGTATGTTTTGTTGTATAGCGTCATAAAATTGCCTGAGATTTAAATAAAAAAAGTAAAACTATAGAAATGTTATTTACTTGCATAAAAACATTAGTTTATACAAAAACACAATCAAGTTGGATTTTCATTTTAAGAGTCCATTCGCGCCGCGAAAATTGGATCCAATTTGGGGTTTGGGGCATAATGTTTTTCTCAAAAACGGTATAAGTTATCTATAATTTTCAAAAACTATATGAATCTAGGCTTTTGCTGTAATAGTTTTTTAAATTTGGATTTATTTTTTAATATTTCCTTGAGTGAAAGTCACCCTAAAATCGGTTATGTTTAGATACTATTTTTTCTTAACTCGACTCATACTTCAAAAATCCGTTACAGCAGAGGCATAGATTATTTCCTTAGTCGTCAAGTCGTCAAATGACGACTTGACGACGAGCGAATGCAAAATTGCGAGTAAAAATAAGCACTTTTAGTCCGTATGATATATACTATTTTTTCTTCAACCAAGTCAAAATTAATACATTTAGTTATTCAAAAATCGTTTTTTTTTCAATCCTAGGATTTAAAGTAGCACTTTTAATCCTAGGATTAAAAGTGTTGCTAAGCAACGAGTACATTTTTGTACGGTATAAGAATTGATAGCCTTTGCACCTGAAAATAGTACAGAAATGTCAACATTTTTTGACGGTTGAAGAAAAATTATTTTATTTTCTATCACTGTATTCATACTATAAATACAGTGTTTAAAAAAGTAATTTACTTTATTTATTTAGAGTAAAACCTATTTTATCACAACCATAAAAAAAAACAACATCGATCTTCCGTTTTTTCTTTAAAATGTGTGCTAGGTGCAGGATTATCCAATAAGGACTGTACAGGGCTATATTTGTGGCTTCCCTCGTATTAAAAAAAAATGTAAAATAGCCATCTTGTGTATTTTTTTAAATAAAATTTAAAAGTAAAATTAGGAAAATCATTTAAAAGAAAACAAAAAAGATACGATATTAAATAAACATTTTCTTAATTTGGCACCTTATTTATTAGTTGTTTTTTAAAGGCGACTTATTGCTTTCGATACCTTTAAATAAAAAATATTTTCATTTATTTTTAAAAAATAATTATTTTACATTTTTTTAATTCTGAAGAAAACCATAAATTTTGCCCTGTTTAGTCCTTTTTGGATAACCCTGTACATACATACAACAATTTATTTGCAACAGTTATATGTCATTTTTTCCACAACATGTAAAAATATTTTTTATGTACTCTTATTTGAACTCACCATTGTAAAGCAAAACAATTGTTATGTTTAATACGGTAATAAATTAAAATTAAACATTGTGTTGTATTTTAAATACTCTCTTAAAATAAAAAAGAACAAAAATGTTAGTTTTTTTTCTTTTACCGAGAAATATAAATATACTGAAAAAAAAAGAGGAAAATCAAATATTTTACCTTAGTACTTCGTATATGTATAATTTTTTGAAATTTTAACTTTATTTTATAATAACGTGTTTTATTATTATGATTATTAATTTTGTATAAAAATACTATTTTTTTGTTTTAGGATATTCAGTATTAACCTGGCCTGACGGATTGCCATATCTGGAACTCAACTGCAGCCTAGGCCTGAATGGAGCGGTGTTTCTTTTGTTGCCAATATTCTTTTCCGTCGCTATATTAAAGGTAGGAAATTGCCAATCATATTTTGATAAATTGTGAAAAAAACCAAAAGCACCATATCTTTTTTTAAGGAAGTTGAAGAACGGATACTTATTTAAGGAACTAAGACGGCCATGTAAACAAGGCTTTGTAATAGTTTGTTGACTCACTTGCTGAGATTGTATTATTTAAATATTTGTAAACTGGCTTTGTACCTCCATGAATAGGCATTATACACACAACTACAATACCAAACCCCTATTATTATATCTTCATTAATGGAATATAGTGCATATTCTAACATGACACCAAAGGCTATAATTATCAATGGATTATTGTTTGGGAGAACAAAGGTGGTATGGTCATTGAAACAGAAAATATTTTGTTATAAAATATTATTTGCAGGAACCCAACAAGGTTAAGACTTTTTTTACAGGCAAGAGAAGTTGAGTTATTATAAATTTAGTATATGTTTCTCCCTTATCCAGTTTTTAAAAAGCTCAATGTTGTCATTTTAGTCACCGCTTTTTGATTTAAACGAGGAAAATTAACTAGTTTTTTTCTTTAAAACCAGTAGATGAGCAAGAATTTAATATAATATATCTTTATTCGAACCACACCATAACTTTTTTTTTTGTTTTACTGATTTCGGTTGTTTATCTTGCCATGATTTGGACCTTCCATTCTATCTCAATTTTACCTTAAAACATACGTTTTTTTAATGTAAATAATGATTCTTTACATATTTTTTTTGAATTTTGGGTTCCTTTAACTAAAATTCTTGATATTCTGCAAACATATCTTCTCTTGCTGTCCTCTCTTTAACAAAATCTATTTTTTTTATCTACTCCGACACTAACTTGAGTTCTATTTCTCAGATACCTTTTTCCTTAAAAGTATTTCTTTAAACTGGACGCGTTGTGTTACTTTATGAAGCATGTTAGTCATATATAACACACAACATATCATTTTGTTTTACAAATGCAGTACGGTCTCGATTTTTTTTTCTTGGTCGACGCTATGGTTTTTTCATAAGTATAATTTTACTGTTTTTATGAACATTTATTTGTATAGATTTATACTTATTTGGAGTGTTTTCGAAAGTCTTTCTATGTATAATGTTCTTTGAATTTGATATTAAAGTAAGCCTGCAATTGATTTTTATTTGCCGTATTACAATATTTCTATTAACTAACACATCTACCACAAAGGTGTTAACTTTACATAAAAACTTATATCATCCAAAGACTTCAAGCATTTTTAGGATTACTGCAATTTATTTATGCATCTTTCTGGGTTTATAAATGACCAAAAGTTTATCGCGTTTATATTACGGATATGCATTTACAGGATAATTCAAATTTTACCCCACCATTAGGATATATGGAAAAGGTTTGGTTGGTGCAAAGTTGAGTGTTAATGGGACCAACAATATGCCGTTTATGAGAAAACTAGAAAATCGTTTTAATTTTTTCCTGGTTCAATTTTAAAAGAGATTTAAAAATAGATTGCTACCATCGGTACTTTTCCCCGCCATTTGATGGTGCTTTCAGATCTTACATCCGACGTTTCGTCGTTCGGCCACTCTTATCAACTTTATTTTTTTTATTACAGAATAAAAACAACTTAACAAAATTTAAAATGACTATGACGCTTTTACCGAGACATGCATAACAATGGTTGTTAAAAGGACTAGTCTACAGCTAAATGAAACTTTGTCTTAAAAAATACTAAAAAATATTAGTGTTTTTCATAATTCAGGGAAAGTATACAAAAGTTAGTATAGCAAGTATTTAACAGCCCTAGAAATATTTTTTTCCAAGTGTTCTAAATTGTGTCATGATAGATTTTAAAGCTCTTCTACAGTGGCATATTCTTGCCCCTCATATACTCTGTTTGGAGGTGTCTGTTGCTTTTCCGAATATACGTATTTCTTAATAAATTTGTGCTGTTTTCGTACAGTTTTTGTCAAATTTGTAGTACAATTTTAAAATATCTTTATTCTCTTTTTTTGAAAAACTGATTTATTTAGGTAGCCTGTTTAGGTAAATCTCTTATAACATTTAATTTTTACGAAAAACAAAAAGCAATCGACGAAATCAAATAAATGAGTTTATGAGCATGTAATATATTGTTACAATGGGATCAAGAGGCACTATTAACCTACGCAAAAATGCAATATGGCGCTCATAAGAAAAAATAAAGTTGATGATGGTGGCCGAGTGATGAAACGCAGAATTTGAAATCTAAAAGCACCATCAAATAGCGCAGAAAAAGTGGCAATGTAAACGTGCAATTTGTTTTAAAATCCCTTTTAAAATGAAGGAGGAGAATTTAAAGTACCCCGTATTTTTATTATAATCTTGACTTAAGGAAAATAACACTTTATTGCTATGTCTTTACATGATTCATAACCCGCCTAGTTAAATAAAAGGTAAATTTTAAATAATTCTTGAATAAATATCTATATTTTGAATAAAACCTGTATATTAGGCATCGTCTGTTCACCCTGTTTTCAGAACAGCCACCATTTTAGTCCATTAAAACATAATAGATATTCAACTAGACAATATGGGGCCGCCATTTGGCTCGATATCAACCAGTGCAGTGGTTGACAGTAAAATTTCAATGAAACTCGCCTCCACATAATATTCTCGTATAATATAGTAAAAGCAGCAGAGCGATGCTAGATAGTGTCAATAACGTTAAACTAGGTCGTGGTTCTATGAAAATGCATGTTAAGTCATGCGAAAAGTAATTTTCAATAATGTTGATTTATATATAGGATAGGCTAGCGGTATTTCTTTTAGATATAAATACTAATTTTTTATCCAAGTCCAGTTAGTAAAAATGCCATACAAGATGTTTCGAAGTTAGAGCAGAATATTTATAGAGCTACAAAAATTCCCTTAAACATGACCCAAGAAATGCTTCTTAAGGAGACTAAAGCCCACTAAAAAGTGAATTTTAAGGAGGGTTTTGCCCAATATCTTAAAACTCGTTAATATACTAGTGGTGATCAGATGTTAACTTGCGATCCCGGTATTATAAAGTGAAAAAAAAAGAGTTTTGTCAGGAGTCAATTGCGCACAGTAAGTCTGCTTGTGGCATTGTCTTAAAATCGGTATCTTTCTACGCTTCTCTAAGATGACCAGGAAAAAGAAATCACAGGGCGATAAGTTCGGGCCATAAAAGTCTTATGTTACATAAAACTATGTAAGTAAAATTTAGTTCATTTCTTTTAATTTTGTGCATTTTAAAGTTGCTGTATGTAGCTGAGAGTTATTGTGGAGAAGAATAACATCTCTTACCTTACTCGACTAGGCAGCATTTATTGTTATACATCTTTGTAAAAACATAAATGAACCTGTTGAAAAAACAGTGAAAATCACCTGCTGGTCCGAAGAAGGAAAGAACGTTCATTTTCAACTTGTTCATATCCTTCTTTGAATTTCTTATGCCAGGCAAGCAGCCTAGCTCTTGCCAATCTTGAATCCTTGAACTGTGCAGTTAGTCCTTGCAGAATTATTAGCAGTGGAAACGTGGACCTGTTGCTTTGACCTCATGAGCGCCACTGCAGAACTGGTCAGAACCAAAAAATAACCGTTTTTTTCCAATTCAGATATATATGCGATCTATTAGCACCTGTCTGCTTCTTTTAAAAATAACCATCCTAGATTTGCCTAATTTTTCGAATATTATAGGGTTGCAATGTTACTATTTTAATCTGAAAGTTTACAAATTTTATTAGATGGAATCACATATTGGCCGAGAATATGACAAATATTTCCCTACATTTTGTCCTCAAAGACGATATTGACGGATACACTCTTTTCAAGTAATTAGGTTTAAAAGGTTATACTACTTGAAAATCTAGTTAAGCTAAACTTTTTATAAAGACAAAAATTGAGTTTCTCAAAACAAATTTTTATTTAATGTTTATTGTCGGAAATAAAATATAATTTTTATTTTTCCATAATTTTCATGAGGATTTAAATGGAACACTTCTCTAAAGGAATACTTATGAAAATTTTGGAATTAAAACTCAAGGATTACTACATAATATTAACATTTTCATAATAGGTATATAGTCCAGTAAATAAAGGGACAAAGTTGTAAATAAATCTGTACAGTTTTTCCTTGTGGCGCAATTCTTAGGTCTTCGGGGATGCTTTCGAGCGAAAAAAAGTTTATCAACATTAACAGGTGGGAATGGGCTGAAAATGGCTCCTCAAGGCCCGAAAAATGGGTTTCCCTCTAATATCTGCCAAAATATGCGAATTAAAGAATTTTTGTTTTGACAAAAAATGAAGATCGCCTTGTAATCTACAAAAATGGCCCCGATCGAGATAACGGGACCCAAAAGTCCCCTTATTTCAGCTGCTGCTCTACCGCTAGAATGCCGCTATCTTCATGGATTCACTTATAAGCGGGCGGACGAATTGTTCCATTACTCGGGCAATAATGTACATTTTTTAATCATTCAAAGTTTATCGGAATGGGAAAACCTGTACCTATCATTACATATAAGTTTGGGTTCATTTTGATTTTTCTAGAATATTGTTCAAAGTTTTTTTCACAATATTTTGAGAGTATCTCATTAATTTATTGATATTTTTTGAAAACATGGTTTGTTATTAACATTTATTTTTTATATTGAGACCCTATCAAGTGTTTAATGATCCCAGAAAATTTCCTTCACCATCTTTCTTGCGGAAAATATTGATGTTGCTACAAAAATGGTAGGGACCATTTTTGTAGCTTTCGAGGTGATATTCATTTTTTGTCTGAACAAAAATTCTCTAATTCGCATATTTTGGCAGATATTCGCGGGAAACTCATTTTTGGGACTTTGGGGGGCCATTTTCAGCGGGTACCCACGTCGGAATTGCGATAAACTTTTTCTCGCTCGAAAGCATCCGCAGAATTGCGCCACAAATGAAAACTGTACAGATTTATTTACAGCTTTGGGTACTTTCAGGTCTTCAGTTACTGGGCTATAATTTAAAGTAATAACTTAGTCGTGCCACACTGAACAGCAAATTTAAAAAAGTAAATAATGTCAACACATAAACTTTTGCTTTGTTTTATACAATCCTTAATTAAATCAGTAAATTACAGTCCTCAGTATTGAACGCACACTTTTCGAAATCTCATAATTTATTTTGTTTTATATATTTGATAAGGACTAAAGCTTGGGGTTTACCAGTTCGGATAAAATGTTCAATTTACTAGGTCACGCATACAGCTAATTTAATTTTCTTTATTGGATTGAGCCATGCCAACAACTTGTTTACGCTTTTATAAATTTTATATTTTATGTTACCTTATTCTTTGGATAAAGCAAGCTTACTGAAAGTTTCCAGTTTATGTTATTTTAATAAATAGTGCAAAAAATATTTAAAATTGTAAACAACATGTAAAATACAAGGAAAAATATTTATGTAACAAGAGGGAAATTTTCTTTAAAATTACATTATGACATAAACAGCAAACTTTTATAGAACTTAAAACAAAGAAAGCAAATTAATAACTCCCAAACAAATACAGCGAAAAAAGTAGATTCAAATTTACAGCACATACCGTAATACGTAAGCGGTAATACAAAGAGGCGATTGAACCTTTCGATTTCAAATTTACAAATGCGAATGATCAAATAATTTAAGAAAAAATGTAGTATTATTTTATACAAGGGATTCAAAAATATGTATACGAAATTTGATGTATGTATATTTTCCTTAAGGAATGCTTTGTTTATCCATGAGTTCTAGGCCATGAAGGCTACTAAAAATTGTGAAAGCAAACAGATTATCCATAAAAGGCTCAAACAAGGAGATAGTGAGACTAGAACCATTTTGCGCGATTTCTGTTAGCCAAGTTATAGTATCCCTTTAAAACTTGATAGACCAACAATCCTATTTCTTAAAACATCTAAATTGCCTCCGACCATATATTAAATTCACAATGGGGAAGAAGCAAAATTCGGCCCTACCTTTTCTCGACGTTCTAGTCAAACGAAAAAATGGACATAAACAAACCTCGGTATACAGAAACCCACCCACATTTTACAATATTTACACCAGAATTCTAATCACTTTAACGAAACAAAACAGGGGATCATACATTACCCTATATAATCGTGCAGTGACCTTATGTAACAGTAAGAAATTCCAGGGAAGTAGATGATTACAAATATTGTTGTAAGACAGCCCTGGAAAACATAAACATTTGTCCTAAATTTCCTGCGTCTATGTTGCGTCCCGTACTTAACCGCCCAGTCGCAAAATACCTTGTATAAATAAAAAAATTAGATTAACAAGCAATAAAATTAAACAAATGTTTGCAAATTTTACCATGTATTTACTACCTAGGATGTGTTAATCATAATGGAGTGGTTTTTATTTTTAATTATTTTTCACTACTTTAACATTTGTAATTTAACTTGTCAATATGTTGGGATACATTAAGCATTTTTGTATAAATAATAATTTTAGGACTTTTTAAATAAAAAAACCACCAAATATCAAATTAATTTTTAGTTATTAAAACATTTTATAGATTTAGGTTATAATAAATTATAGTATGACAAACGATTTAAGAAAGTAGTTAAAACGAGTGACTAAGAGCGAACACTTGACATATAACAAGGGTAAGATATGGCTCTAAAAAGTAAACATTAATTAAACAAGTAAGTTATAATATATAATAGTATGACATGCATTTAAATAAAATAGTTTAAACGAGTGACTAATAGCAAATACAACATAAGATCAAAGTGTGTAAATAATATATTTAATTTTTAACTCGCTTTACTTTAACATTAACGATTTAACTTGTCAACCACTCAAGATTACTTAGCATTTTTGCATGGACAATTATTTTAATATTTTAGAAATTCATATTTATTAAAAAAATTGCCAGTCTTACATCATTTTAGTTAACAAGTTTAACAAGCTGTAGATTATGGTTATAATAAATTATAGTATGACATACCATTAAATAAGCGATTGATAATTTTAATATTTTACCGATTGTAATATTTAACTAGCAAAACAAAAACCTTTTGAAATTTATTTTTTTTTTTTACAGATTGGAAATTTAGCTAACGATGGTTACAAACTGGGACGACAGATGTCCATGTGTAGCAGAGAGCCTCCCGAAATCTAACAACAGGCGGAGGATGTGGATTATTTAGATATGGAGGACCAACGGCACCTTTTATACATATCGCAATTGCTTTTTGTCTCCTTGTACCTAAGCTGCTTATGGAGGCTAAACTAATTGAAAATGGATTTTTGCCCCAAGGTAAGAAATACAAATTGTAATATTATATAGAGAATAAAAAGTTTGACTATATCAATAAAATTCCAGATTTTACAATTCTTTTCCAAACTTCTATAAAGGGGGACAAGATTCTCTGCAAAGTTAATTTGTAATTCATAATTCCGTACTGTCTATTAAAAGACAGGGGCAACTAAATAACTACCATAGTTACATTCCATTGATAACCCGATTTTTAATACAAACGTTACAAATGACGATTGGTGTTACAGTACAGTATTTCAATTTTCAATAAATGAATACCTTAAAATATATTGTTTTTATAAATTCTGAAAAGAAAAGTGGTAGGAAGATAAGCTTTTTAAACAAATATAATATGCCTTCAACATAAATATTGCCCTTTGTAAAGTTTACAATTGTCTCTGTTGGTTTAAAAATTGTTTTTTTGGAGAACACGCCCTTTAATGACGTAAATCACCCGTGCCGATAAGTTATTCGCTAAACTGTGAAATATTTTTCAGTAATCCTTCGGGAAATTCACTCCAATCGCCCTAAAACATCCTGGAAAATCATTAAATTTCGCCTGAATGACAGTAAATTTTCGCCATTTCCACTCGCTTTGCCGTATGAGGCCAAATTAATGGTCGCGCCGCCCGTAGGCAAATGCGGAATTAATTACATTGTGACTCTCTGTGTTTGTGCACTGTATGTATATACATATACCAAACACACCACTTTGTAAAGTTACTTCGCTAAAGGGGTGAGCAACATAACTAACCAAAATGGTACATAACCACTTACTGGATGACAAGAGTGGTTAAGCTGTCTACTTTCAGTAATGTTTTTATGGTTTTTTTTTAAAAAATATAATCCTTGGGGAAATTTTAATCATTGAAAAAGGGAAAATTTTTCCCTTTGTTTTTAAACAATTTACTGTGTTTCTGTGTAGAACTTTTTGAGAGTTTTGTTTTCAGACATAATACCGTAAGTTTTTAACGTTTTAAAATAAATTGTTACTTTTGTTTTTTAAATGCTTTAAAAAAAAATTCAAAAACTACGCCTATTCTAAATATTTAAGAATTAACCAATTTTCACTGTTTTCCCAAAATTTTTTTAAAATTTTGAAAAAATTTTTAAAAAAAAATTTAAATTATCTCCAAACCCCAAAATTTTCCCTTTTTTTAAAAATCGTTTTTCTGGAAAATTTTTAAAAATTTTGGAAAAAAAACTTAAAAATAAAAAAAATTTAAAGCACTTCGAAATTTTTTATTTTTAAACAATTTTTTTTTTTAAAAAAATTTTTTTATTTTTTTTTTTAAATTTTTTTTGAAACAATAGGGGTTTTTTAAAAAAATTAAGTTTTTGCCATTTTTTTGGTTTAAAAATAAAAATTTTTAAGAAGTTTTTTTATAAAAAAATTTTTTTAATAAATTTTTAAAGTTTTTCCTTTTTTTTTAAATAAAAAACCCCCGTAATTATTCTAATTTTTTTAAAAAAAAATTATCCTATTTTGATACTACACGTTTTATTTTATTTTTTAAAAAAAAAAAAAAAAAATTTTTTAAAAAAAAAAAATTTTTTGGGGGGAAAAAACATTAAAAACCCCAAAAATAACATTTTAAATTTTTCATTTTATTTTTAAAATTTTTTGTTTTATTAATTTTTTTTTTTTTTTAAATTTTTTTTATTTTTTTTTAATTTTTTTATTTAATTAAAAATTTTTTTTAACCAAAAAGGAAATTTGGGGTTTTTGGGGATTTTTTTAAAAAATTATTATTTTTTTTGTTTTTAAAATACATTTGAAAAAATTTTTAAAATTTTTTTTTCCCTTTTTTAATTAAAAAAATTTAATAAAATTATAAGGTTTTTTAAATTTTTAAATTTTTTTTTTAAAAAAAAAAAACACCCCCGTATATTATTTTTAAATTTTTTTAAAAAAAAGTCCTAATTTTTAAAACTTTTCAGTTTTTTTTTTTAAAATTTTTAAAAAAAAAAAGGTTTTTTCTTAAAAAATTAAAAATTTTGGGGGAAAAAAAAAAAAAAATTTTTAAAATAGATTTAAATTTTGATTTTTTTTAAAATTTTTTTTTTTGTTTATTAATATTTTTTTTAATTTAAATTTTTATTTTTAAATTTTTTATTATTTTTTTTTTTTATTTTTTATTTATTTTTATTTTTTTTAAAAATCCATGGAAAATAGGTTTTCGTGTTTTTTTTAAAAAATATTAATTCTTTTGTTTTTTTTGCTTTTTTTTAAAATACTTTTTTTAAAGCTTTTGGGGACATTTTTTTTGCCCCTTTTTTGAAAAAATTTTAAAACAGTTTTTATTATTTTTTTAAAAGTAACCACAACTGCCCTTGCGCCGTGAGGATTTAAAAAAAAAGGGGGAAAGGGCGGGGCATTTTTTCAGATAGCCGCGGCCCGAAGGCCACGGGTTCCCCCAAAAATTAATTCCCAAAAATAGTCGGGGGCTGTATACAAACCCTTTTAAAAATGGTGGAAAAAAAATTACGGGGGCCCCGGGGAAAAAAGGGCCCCGAGGGGCCAAACCAGGCAACGAAGACCCAAAGACCCCCGGGAAAAAGAGGATTTAGCCTGGAAAAAAGATAAGGGCCCCGGGGCCATTCTGCGGGGGGTCTCGGCAGGGTTTTTCAAAGATCTTTTTAAGAGTTGCGAAGAAGTTTCAAAGTTGGGGGACAAACACCGGGGCAAGACAGGCAAAAAACAGCTTTTATTAAGAACCCCCCCCGGGGGAAATTTACATCGGAACCCCACTGAGCCACAAACCGTAAAGGGGGGATAACGGTATGCCAATTTAAAAGGGCATTGGAAAATCAACGCACCTGGAAAGAAAAACCCGGGGGGGATGGGGCCCCGGGAGGTTCTGGGCCCGGGGGGCCCAAAAAAACAGCCTTACGGTGGGCCCTTGCGAAGCACTAATGCAGGGTTAGGTTTTCTAGGTTGGGGAGGAGAAGCCAAAAAAAACCCGGATATGGAGGGCCCGTGTCGAGACCCGGGGTCTAGTTAAAAAGGCTTTTGGGCAAGGGGACTCTAAAAAAAGATAGGAGAAACCAAATAAATCTGGGAAGGTTCAAAGGGGGGGAGGCCCTTTTTCCATCCCGCCCCAAATAAAACTAACCCCAATCTAACCAAAATTTAACCAAAACCAGGGAAATTTAAAGACATTTTTGCAATGTAGATTTTGTACAAGGTGTGTAGAATTTAAATTTTATGAGGTTGTTATACATGTATTTACATATCACCAATTTCTTTTAAAATAAATATAAAGAAGGTGGTATAAATAGACAGATAATTTTATTGGAAATCAAATAGTCAAATTATATACAGGGTATCCCATTTAAAAAAGGTAACTTTAAGTTACATTTTAAAATCGTAAATAATAAAAAATAATTAAGTACGCCATCAGATTCTACGTAAATTCTGCATAGTTTAATAGCTTGAAAATATGCCATCAGATTTGCTTTCTCTTGAGGTTTTACCAATACCCTGAAAATCCATCAAAAAGACGACAGGCTGTGTCCAAATAAAAAAAACGCCGGCTGTATCTCGAAAACTATTTATCGCACAGCATTGGGGAAAAAGGTAAAAGTGGTCAAAATAAATGGCTGAAAAATATTTTCAGGTTTCTAAAACTACCGCCAGATGGCGCAACCGTGACGGTAAATTAATAAACCTATTTTTTCTCCAAAAGTAGCTAGTATTAGGTACAATTTTGATAACATTACTCATGAGTAAAAACTCTAACCAATTCTCCATCAGTTTGTTAAGGACTTTATCTTGCATTTTTAATAATAAGGGTAAGGGAAGATGATAACTTTCATTTAGCTCTATCTCCTACATCTTTTATCGAAAGTGGTTCAAGTGGATACGCGTTTAAAAAAAAATAAAGCTCTTTTAAATGTCGTCCTTTTCGGTGTCGGCTAGTTTGTAGTTCACCAACTAGAGGGCGTTTTTTAAGGAAAACTAGGTTTTTCGAGATTTTGTCAAGTAAGTTAAATACGACAATATGATTTTTTATTGTAGGTTTAGAAGAGGAAAGAAATATCTACACTTTGGCCGAAACTTGACTAATATTTAAATTGGAGTTAATAAATGCCCAAATCACCGCATTTTCATGTTTTTGATTGTTCATTCTGTTCTCTAGTAAATACAATAAAAATTTTAAAATAGTCCCGAGATGTTATTTACTCTACAGTAATTATTCTTTTACTTTGACACAAAGACTGTTTTAATTAATTGGATTATTTACTATTTAAAAAACAGGTTACTTTGAAATAACTCGAAAACGAATGCAGATATCGAAACGCGGGTTTCGCGAAATTGTAGGTATTTTTTTTTAAACTAGCCTAATTATGTCGTCGTATTTAACTTACTCGACAAACCTAGTTTTCCTTAAACAACGCCCTCTAGTTTGTGAACTACAATCTAGCCGACACAGAAACGGTCAACATTTACAAAAGCTTTAAATTTTCTCTTAAACGAGCATCCACTTAAACCCCTTTCGATAAAAGATGTAAAAGATAGAGCTACTTGAAACTTGTATTATTTATCATATTCTCCCAACTTTATTATTGGACATACGATATAAAGTCATTAACCAAAATGATGCAGAATTAGTTTGAATATCTGCCGATGTTATCAAAATTGTACCCAATACTACTTAGTTTAGGAGAAAAAATGTTTTTTTTAAATTTACAGTTGCGGTTGCGGCATCTCGCGATATTTTTAGAAACTTATACTTTTTTCCCAACAGTGTACGATAAATAGTTTCCGAGATACAGCCGGCGTCCTTTCTTATTTGGACACCCGGTACATAAAACTAGTTTATAATAATAATTAAAAGTAGCAATTCATTTTACAGGATATCTGATGCATAACAAAAATCTCAATATTCTTCGTGTAATTTATAAATCTCATTCTTCTATTTTTACCTGGCACGTTCATCGTCCCCCGTTGCATTATAAGGATATTAAAAATGAGCGCGCCATTTGTCGGATAATATCAGGGTGAGCTCAGTGGCCATTATAAAAACTAAAATGCAAATTCTTTATCCTATTTTCTGCTTTAGTTTCGTCTTCGTAAGAGTTGTGAGTACGGCATAATTTAAGTTATTTTTGATTATGATAGACGGTTAGAGAAGAAGCGTTAATGCCAGGATAATAGTCTCGCATTTAAAAAGTTTTTGGTCAAATCTAAGGTTAGTTCAGTATGCTCCTTTTTTAATAAATACCATATGACTACTAATGATCTTAGTCGGGAAAAAGTGGCATAAAAATAGGCCGTACGGGGGGATTTTTTGTGCAGTAAGATGGATTTAAATGCGGTTTTTTGCATTCGATTCGTATGAACGTCTACAAACTTTGTGAACAAATTTAATTAATGGGAAATAAAAAAATGCATTTGTGCATTGGCAAAATGCATTTTCAAAATGCATTTTAAAGTTTGCAATTGTAAAAAAATTATAAGTAGGTAGTATTGCCTTAAAATAATAACTTACCAAACAAAAAAAAAAAAACCATACATATTTATAGAACATTTAAAAAATTGAATTCTTTATTAATTTTAAATTGAATTTGTAGCTTTTGTAAACAAATAAAATGGATAATACATAGACAGATAAAAAGGACAATGCATTGCAACGCATTACCTATTATAGATTTTGTCGCTAATAAATAACTAAGAAAAAATTACCATTATCCAAATCCCAGCTAAAATCAAATATTTTGCCTCCCAATTAATTCCAATAGAAACTAAACATTGCCAAAAAAGTGCTCTAAAAACAGTTGAAAATCCCTTAGAGCAAATAACACAGGCTAATAAAAAAAGGGGGGGG